>JALIRR010009321.1:5000-7500 GCA_023091755.1 Montipora sp. Colony 1 RG-2022 | reverse complement strand
ACGGGACAAGAAAACGCCCGCCTAGTGTTTGTTTCCTCATCCGCCATTTTGACATAACTTGAGCAATTAACGTTGCTATAGTAACGATTTGTTAAGTTGACAATTTAGAAGGGTGGGGGGCTGGTGGGGGAATTAACTCTGGACAGTCATGGCGTACAGCAGCGTCACTGATTTGTCGGTCTGCGTTTGAGGTTCTTTCGCAGGCTATTTTAGATATTGAGAACTAGTCAATGGCGTCCATCTGTTCGCTGAATGAGCCACACCGACCTTACTTAATTGGATAACTTGATTTGGCACACTCCATCCTTTGGAAATTTCAAGGATCTTTCGGAATTTCCAATTTTACCTCTTCTGTAAAAATAAATAAGCATATTCATCTTGTCTGCGGTATGCTGTAGCTCCATATAGGGACATTTCTATTGTTCTCAGCGTCTTCACAACTAAAAATTTACCCAGATAAATTTTGCCGAATTGTAATCAGTTACAGCTCAGTTTGTGCCATCATCTCCCGATTTGCTTTACAGGCGCACGTCAGACACACTCTTTGGTTGGTGAGAATGTCACATGAATTGAAGCATGGTTGGAAGACTTCGCTTAGTTTGAACCGGTTTAGTTGTTGCCGCGGAAAACAGTGCAAGGCCATTTTTTTCTGACAGAATATGGTGATCCGACAGCAAAGAATAATTATTAGCTAATTATTATTCGCGTATATGAAGCAAAGTGTCTTTAATCCACTAAGTACATAAGCAAGTTTTATTCCATAAATTTATTTCAATGATTAACAATTATCCATGTTGCAAAAATCAAGATGCATACATTTTTACAGGTAGCTACAAAATTAATAATAGCTGAGTATTCTTGAAGTGCTTGAACTTAACCCTTTGACCCCCAGGAGGAATCAGCATGTAAATTCTCCTTACAATTTCAACTTGATTCATTGAAATGTGGACCAGACAGGTATTGAGAATGAAATAATTATCAGCTGGAGGTGTGACCTTTATATAACTCAACAAAGAAATCTATGGTACTAGTCAGGAGAATAAACGTTTTAATCTTGGGATTAAAAAGGTTAAATTATTCTTTATCTTCAGGAGCCAAAAACGGTGCGTTCGATTGACCGTAATCCGGAATAGGAAGACATGGAATATCAGTTGGAAATCCTTCGTTTTTACGGAGATTCACATTAAAATTGTCAAACACCTGCTAAAATTCTATTTTAAATTTATTTTTATTATCCTTGCAGATTAGAAACGCGCCAAACATACCGTTTTAATCACCACTCCTCGTATTCTTATTCCGGAATAAGGTCAATCAAACGCGCCCTAAGATTTAGCATCTTCCACGGTGGGCTTGTGGTCCAGCACATTAGTCAACTGAAGAACGTTTTTGGAGCGGCAAAATTGAGGGAATGAGATGCAAGCGAAAATGGGGCCAGAAGATGTAGTTGACGTGACATTAACACAAAGGAAAAATAAATTCACCGCAATTTATGAAATTGCATGGTCAATGCCATTGTGCATACGAAAAAAATACAAAATGTAAAGCTACAAGATGATAAAAGAAGAAAGTTGATATTGCTGGAGATTAAAAAATCTTGGGACATCCACATTGCGAGACACAAGGAGATCAATCAATATCAACCCACACTTCTCCCCCCCACCACCTCCCTCTCAAATCACTGTTGAAGTTTTTGCGCTGTACGTCCCAAACTGGCAGTATAACCGCTTGCTTTCACTATTACTTTTCGATATGGTCTCTCGAATCATTTTTGTTAACTGTCCCAAGGAATTTTCTCCCCCATTGCAGAGAGCAATGTGACCACTAAATTTTCGTTATAGTACTTATATATCCGATTGTGTCCGCGATGATATGTTAATGATCCACGGAATAATCTATTTACCTGCAGCAGTGTCCTCGTCGGAACAACTAATTAATTTAATTAATCAATTAATTAATTAATAAGGTGTAAAGACAAAGAAATGTCGAAAATGCACGGTAGAAAGTCTTGATTTTATTAGTTTTGAACTTTTAGTCTTAAACGTAGAGTCCCCTTTTCTCTTCTCAAAGAAGTAGATTCAGTTACAAGCATTTCGAAATGGCTGTGTGAGTGAGTTGCCCCTTTCTCTCTTATTGTAGCGCTTTAATGCTGACTTCATGTTTGAATGACCTGAGCCGCTCTTTATCCATTCTATTCGATGTTTAGCCGAGGTCATGACATATAAACCCCTTAGTAATTCCTTTCATCAGCTGGGAAAAAGCAAGAGAATTAAAGAAGGTAGTATAACTCAGACATGCAATATTGGTGTTTAATATAATTCAGTTTTACGGTCTTCTTGTATATGATTATGTCACGGTGAACCCAGTGTTCTTACAGAACATTAATTTTAACCAGGAATTGGATTGTTTAGCTGACTACTTACCGTCTTCGGATTCTTCTGGGAAATTCCTGGCCTCAAAATAAGTCTGTTAAGAGGCTTGTAGCTTGCTCTGTCGATGAAGT
>JALIRR010009320.1:10000-16293 GCA_023091755.1 Montipora sp. Colony 1 RG-2022 | reverse complement strand
CGTCCAGCCGAGATTTCGGGAGTGAGCGCTGGCTCATTTCCCGAAACAGCGGCTGGTAATCGAGCCTACTGATGAGTGGGAGACCACGAAACAGGCTTGGGATCAACTTGCAGTTTATTTGTTTTTTTTCTTCCATATATACTTCGCTCTACTTCTATGTATTGAACACTGTTTTACGAAAATCAAGTTTCACACTATATACATATATAAAGAGAGAGGTAGTTAAGTAGATCCCTTGAGCCAACAACGTATCACCCCCAGGAGGATCGCAAATGGATTCACAGTCCAAGTTGAGGAGAAATTGAGGGAAAGTTACGGGAAACTCAACCCTGGACAACTTCTGGGGAAAACTGTAATTACCCTGAGCGGGATTTGAACCCACGTCCCCCTGATCACTAGTCGGGTGTGATGACCACTACACTATCAGGACAACCATACTGGCAACTTGGGTGATTAATTACTTAAAGTGTGGCATTTACGTGGGACTCCCTAAGGGCCAGTTTTTCTATGTGATAATGCTGGATCAACATGTGATTCACAGGCGGACAAGGGTAATTACTCGGTTGCCAGTATGGCAATCCCAGTCAGAAAGTGGGTGGGATTTGTTTGTTTTATTTTATTTATTTTTTTTATTTTCCGTGTCGGTAAAAGTCTTGCCTGTCACTCCCCTGGTAAGTGGTGTCTTTGTGCATAGAGCCTTCTGCGCGTATTTTCTTAGGATCGAGAGGGTAATGGAAAAGCGTATATTTCTCTGGTGGACACAGGAGAATCATTAACTTAGCGTGCAATGGCGTCGAAAGTCATGTAACGCGAATGGCGTTTTAGTGGATCCTTAAATAAAATATACCCTTATGGAGCTCAATAATGGTAAGTCAGTTGGATAAACTAGGCAGGCGGAGAAAAACCAACACCTGGAATCTCAAGAGCGACGAGTAATGGACTTCGACAACAATCTATCGCCTGTCGAGCCGAAATCAAAGTGAGCTGTATTTCTAAAATAATATTTAACCAAGTGTGCTGTTATGTAGAACACTGAAACTAAATGGAAAATTATCTGGTAACTAATGGGTTCAACAAAGACAGAGAACGATTGAACGAATCGAACACCTTACGTGGATCTGTGATCAACTCTGCACAGTCTTCAGGTAAAAAAAATAGTTCGAAATGTAACAGCCAAGAATTATTTGAAAGAAAGCTTGTCGTGTATTTTGTGCTTCATTATTCAAGGAAAAGGTTCTTCATGGAAACGGTTTGATCCTGAAATTTAGTTTGTTGCAATATTGCGCTTATTTGACACGGTTGAGTTTCTTCTCTTCACGCACGTAATGAAATAGAAGGGGTTTTTGCCTCTAATAGCAAATATGTTGTTTGTTTCAAAAAATTGTTCGCTGGAAAAGGTGGCCTTTATGAATTCATCATGTTTTATGATATGCGAGCTTAACTGGATAGTTTTTATGGCAATAGTAAAGCATTTTCTTGTCAAAATGAGGTTAGCGTCTTCCTGGTGTGTTAACTTAATTAAATCGTGAGTTTGTATTTGCCGTCTGCCGCGTAACCTTGATTTCCACTCTCAAAATTACCTCCAGAACCTACTTTTTGCGTAGAATAAGCTTTTAGAATGATGTTCTTGTTTTGCATAAAAGCAAGCTAACAAAATATGTACCTTGCTGAGTTCGCATTTGTTAGCGTTAATAGTATTTTTGATCCGATGCTTCTGGTTTATGAGGGGTATATTGTCTTGGTCTCCCATTCAAACACCAACCCCGCTGGACAGGGCTTAACTTCAGTGAACTTTGGTATTACAAGGCTGTCAGATGCTCGGAAGGAACGCTTAAACTTGTGGTGAAAAGAAGTTGTGAGGGAACTTGAAAATTATCAACATGTCAGCCCAGAAGCCAATGTTTCTCGCTTCTCTTTTATTTGTTATTCTTCAGAGACTGGAATGCTGTAGTTCAATACCACACAATTCAGTGCCTTCTGATTTTCTGTAACGCGTACCACAGGCAACCCTGTGTATGCTTCACGGAAGCATCTCGTTAATGTAAAGAGTCAGTTACGTAGATCCGTTGAGCCAACAACGTATCACCCCCAGGAGGATCGCAAATGGATGGATTCACAGTCCAAGTTGAGGAGAAATTGAGAGAAAATTACGGGAAACTCAACACTGGACAACTTCTGGGGAAAACTGTAATTGCCCTGAGCGGGATTTGAACCCACGTCCCCCTGATCACTAGTCGGGTGTGATGACCACTACACTATCAGGACAACCATGCTGGCAACATGGCTGATTGATCATTTAATGTGTGCCATTTCCGTGGGACTCCCTAAGGGCCAGTTTTTCTATGTGATAACGCTGAATCAACATGTGATTCACAGGCGGACAAGGGTAATTAATGTAAAGAGTCAGTTAAGTAGATCCCTTGAGCCAACAACGTATTACCCCCAGGAGGATCGCAAATGGATTCACAGTCCAAGTTGAGGAGAAATTGAGAGGAAGTTACGGGAAACTCAACACTGGACAACTTCTGGGGAAAACTGTAATTGCCCTGAGCGGGATTTGAACCCACGTCCGCCTGGTTACTAGTCGGGTGTGCTAACCACTGCACCATGACGACAACCCTGCTGGCAACAGAGCCATCAGTGAAGATAGTGGTTAGCCACGGGGTTCCCCGGCAATGTTTAACATTCAGGAACAGGACTACATCGGATCACCCGAAGGTGATTCACAGGCTACCAGCTAATTAATTATATTTTTGTGTGTATGAAGAAGGCCGGAAATCCAACGATGTAGTCACTAGCCAGTTGCAGTGAACTACCACTGACTGATCCTTTTTGAATGAAAAACATATGTGCCGTGAGTGGGAATCGAACCCGCGTCCCCCTGGTTACTAGTCGGGTGTGCTAACCACTGCACCATCACGACAACCCTGCTGGCAACAGAGCAATCAGTGAAGATACTGGTTAGCCACGGGGTTCCCCGGCAATGTTTAACATTCAGGAACAGGACTACATCGGATCACCCGAAGGTGATTCACAGGCTACCAGCTAATTAATTATACTTTTGTGTGTATGAAGAAGGCCGGAAATCCAACGATGTAGTCACTAGCCAGCGGCAGTGAACTACTACTGACTGATCCTTTTTGAATGAAAAACATATGTGCCGTGAGTGGGAATCGAACCCGCGTCCCCCTGGTTACTAGTCGGGTGTGCTAACCACTGCACCATCACGACAACCCTGCTGGCAACAGAGCAATCAGTGAAGATATTGGTTAGCCGCGGGGTTCCCCGGCAATGTTTATCATTCAGGAACAGGACTACATCGGATCACCCAAAGGTGATTCACAGGCTACCAGCTAATTAATTATATTTTTGTGTGTATGAAGAAGGCCGGAAATCCAACGATGTAGTCAGTGGTAGTTCACTGCAACTGGCTAGTTGATTGCTCTGTTGCCAGCAGGGTTGTCGTGATGGTGCAGTGGTTAGCACACCCGACTAGTAACCAGGGGGACGCGGGTTCGATTCCCACTCACGGCACATACGTTTTTCATTCAAAATCCAGATAGTGATTTGGCCTAACGTGAGTATCCCGGGGTTCTTTCACGAGTGAGATGAGAAAGCCTAAACCCCTTCAAAGCCTTAAACCTAAGGATCGACTAACGATTCACAGGCAAACACCAACTTAGGCATCAGCTATTCAGAGGGATCAAGTTAATGATGCAGGCTTATTAGCCATGATATATATTGTCCATTCAACATGATTTGACAAGTGCTGAGCCAGTGCATGATGAAACTAGTGATGTTTTCATGTAACAATTATCTTTCATCTTTTAGAGAAGTTACATCAAATGATTTCTCCATACTTATTGCACCTTTGGCTTTAAAATCATGTGATTTGGATCCTATCCCTGGTATTGCTATGAAAGAGTACTTGGATATATTAATGCCATCACAATTGAAAGAAGCTATGATTCGACCGATACTTAAAAAGCAAACTTTGCCTTCTGATGAATTCTCAAGCTTTAGACCTATCTCCAGCTTAAAATTTCTTTCTGAAGGAATCGAGGAGGTGGTGGCTGCTCAATTGGTAGATTATCTGACCTGCATGAGACCTTCTAGTCCGCTTATAAGAAAAACCATAGCGTGGAAACAGCCCTATTAAGAGTTCAAAACGATATCCTCTGTGCCATAGATAATCAGTGCTCCGTCATCTTAGTGCTACTTGATCTGTCAGCAGCCTTCGATACTGTCAACCATCGTATCCTACTGAAAAGGCTTGCAACAAGATTTGGCATTGGTGGGCTTGCACTGGAATGGTTCAAGTCATATTTGTCTAATCGCAAATCATCTGTTAGTGTTGAGGGTGCTACATCTACTTCGCGTAGTTTAAACTGTAGTGTGCCACAAGGCTCCGTGTTGGGGCCAATTCTCTTTATGTTGTACACCTCACCAATCGGAGATATTGTTCGAAACCATGACATCAACTTCCATTTATACGCTGATGATTCTCAGTTACATATCACGTTTTCTACATCCTAAGTGTCTCAGATTCATTCTGCGAAATTGAAATTGGAGGTGGATGGGGCAGAATGGACTGAACATGAATGGTGATAAAACTGTCTGACTTAATCAAACCTTATAGACCTTCAAGGACTCTAAGGTCGTCTGGCCTCCATGTTCTTTCTAAGCCCTCTTATAATCTTAACTCCTATGGAAAGAAAGCTTTCTGTTGTGCAGCCCCTGAGCTGTGAAATTCTCTCCCTCAAAATATCCGATCATGTCATTCTATATCTATATTCAAAGGCTTACTTAAAATCTGGCTTTTCAAACAAGCATATCTGGACTAGATATTGCCACTGAGTTGGTGCAAGATTTTATGATATGTAAAATAAGATGCATGATAATTACAAACCCTGTGTTATCTCATGGGTTTATTCTATTAATGTTTATGAGTTTATTGTTTTATTTTTTGTTTTTGTCTATTAATCATGATATTCTTATTAATTATTTGACTATACCCCTTTTTATAAATAGATTCTTCGTAAATGTTTACTTTTATTCTTATGTACATAATTTTATAATCTAGTTTTTAATTTATTGTCATTGTAAAGCGGTTTTGAACCTTGGAATTATCGCTATATAAAATAAAGGTTGTTTTATTATTACTATTATTATTATTATTATTATTACTATTATTATTATTATTATTAATTAGAATTTTTTTCACTTTTTTGCTGCACAACTATAGCCACCATTCAATTCAGTGCAACCATGCATTTTATAAATTCCTTTTAGACTACATGATTATGAGCATAAATGATAAACAAACTTTTGCCGTAAAAAGAAACAAGCGACATAATAATCCAAATTTATCAACAATATAATTCGTTGTAAAGTGAAAACAGGAAATGACTACACTAAACAGTAGAAATGAACTTACATCGTGCTATATAGATACACTTAAAGAACTTCTTCTTGAAATCTGCCATGCTCATTAAGTGATAATTTATACATCCTAAACTTAGACTGAATCAGTTTGTCCTTTTCCTGCCAAAATCTGTCGTAGCGTACTATTCTATAAAACCAACAGTGAAGTCGTGGATGTATCATGTTATAATTTTAAAACTTCTGTATCCTAGATTGAATTTTTTTGCTTTTAGTAGTTGCTTGATTATTCCCAGGCAATTGAGAGGAATGAAATTATGGGTAGGAAAGAAATACGCTTTAGCTAGTCCTTCTTTATATATGAAAGACTAACAAGGTGCTCGTCTTTTTCCTAGGGTCGTGCGCACACAGCTTGACTGACCCTCAAGGAAACTTCTCGAGTCCGAATTATCCATCCAGCTACCCTAAAAACCTGAACTGCATCTGGTCTATTACTGTAACACCAGGCAGCTACATTTACTTGCAGTTTTCTACCTTTTCTCTGCTATATGGTTGGAAACGCTGTCCGTTGGACTACGTGGAAGTATCTGACCCAAATTATCCGTTGAGTTCCATGCCAATAAAACGCTGTGGTAATCAAAGTCCTTGGTGTGTTTGGAGCACGAGCAATGTCCTGCATGTTCGATTCGTTACTTATTTCTTTGGTTCAGCTTCAGGCTTCATGGCACATTATGCAACTTACAGGAATCCTGGCAGCGGAACCTGCGTGTCTCTTAATGCAACACAAAGTAAGGAAATACTCACTGAGCATGTCCAGGAATGACCCTAATTAGATGCAAACAGAATTTAATAAGCGTTACGAAGTGTCCTGGTACCATACTCCTCAACATTGACATTACTTATGTCTAGAA
>JALIRR010009319.1:5000-12500 GCA_023091755.1 Montipora sp. Colony 1 RG-2022 | reverse complement strand
GGTACAATGGACCTCTTTAGCTTGTACGTTTTGTTTTCCCATTTCAGACCACGTGATGTTACCCTAGGGAACAGTTTCTTTCAAATGTCGTCTTATACACGTGCATAGATATGCATAACTTATGAAAAAACAAAAGGAACATTCCCTTGGGAACATCACGTGGTCTGAAATGGGAAAACAAAACGTACAAAAAAAACTACCTCTTCCAAAATGTATCACCCTACGTCTGCACCATATGGTATTTCGAGTAAACGCTTAAGGAAGCGTCTTGTTTATACTGTTATACGGTTACAATGTCCAAAATTCAATCCTAGAACAGTTGTAAAGCGCCACTTCAAGAATTATGACCCAGGATTGTTTTTCGCTGACATTGCTACAGTTCCGTTCCATGTTGCACATATTTTTGATGACCCTGAGGATATGTGTTGGGCATGGGGAAAATTGTTATCTGACGCCCTGGACGTAGATGCTCCAGTCAAGAGATGCATATTTACAAGAAAAGCAGGCGGCGTAAAAGGATCAAGGTCGTTAATCAAAATTATATACAAGATCACAAAAAAATTACAAGCTAGCAAAAAGCAGGTAGGTACAAGCAGCATATATACAGTAGCATAAAAGCAAAGTCCAACTTTAAGTCCATTTATCAAATCCAAAGTTCAATAAATCAGAGTCCATGACTTGAAAATCCGTATGCTAATTAGCTAATCAATAATGGCGAAACTAACAGATAAACTAAAAATGAAAATTAATCTTATCGCTACTATTTACAGAACAAATCACACTATTAACAGACCAGAAGTGCTTAACAGTTGGAGTGAGTCGCCCAATACCCGCAATCTCACATCCTTCACAATGCTATTTATAATCGATGCAGAATCTAAAGTACTGTTACGGAAGGTTGCGAGATTGCGGGCCCACCAAACAAAATACAAAATGGTTGCAATCAAATAATGGGAGACAAGAAGGCTATCACAAGACGAAGAAGTAGAAAGAGGGAACAAAACCGACAGGAAAGAAAGCACAAAGAGAGAACCTAAAAGAGAAGACAATAAAGGAGAGAAATGACGCCACACCCGAACAATTCTACGACATTCAATAAAGCAATGTTTAGGGGTCTCGGGTCGAGAGCAAACTGCGCAAGCATCAGAGCGAATATAACCCCATTGCTTGAGGTTATAGCGGACACGAACACCATTATGGAGGAGTAACCAAAGTACATCACATTTACGGTTTGCAATAATCTTTAGTCGAGATTTATCCCAAACCGAGGCCCACCGGTTAATGGGACGACCAACAATGGCGTCCCAGAAACCGGCGCACCGCAGGGGAGCAGACGGGAAATCAACAAGGAGAGAGTAAATCTTCCTGCAAGACAGATCATCAGGGAGAGAGCCATGACGGTCAAAGACATCCTGAAGAGCCGAAAGGCACTTGCGATAAAAAAGAGAGGGTTCAGAGGAAACCGGAACGGAAATGGAGGCGAAGGAAAAGCAAATGTCCAGTTAAGCCAAACGATTGCCAAGAAAGTAACGTGCTAGGTAATGCCACTTCTGGTCGCCAAAGTTATCTCGTAAGCTCGCAAAACAGGAAAGGCGTAGACTACTGCACTTGGAAAGAAAGTCGACAACGTTGAGGCCGCCCTGCTTCAAGGGGGCACAGCAACGCTGCCGGCTCACATTTACCATCTTGCCCCTCCAATTGAAAGGCCAAATGATCTTACGGTATCTATCATACACCCATCTGGGGAGCAAAAGGATCTTCGCAGTGTGCCAGAAGCGGCTGGCACCCAGCACGTTAACAATCAGTGCGCGACCAGCAAAAGAAAGCTCTCTCTGCTTCCATAAATTCAGTTTGGTCTCAAGTTTATCAAGTTTTGGGTGCCAATTATCAGATTCTACAGAAACTAAACCATTTGAAAAGAAAATTCCAAGAATTTTAAGTTTGGGGACCCATTTAAGGCCAAAAAGGAGAGGCACCGTCAGACCGCCAGCTACCAAGCCACATCACTTCAGTTTTAGAGGCATTTAGCCTTGCCCCAGAGGCCCTCTCATACTTGTTAACAATGCGCAAAACATGACAAAGCGAAGTTTCGGTTTTCGCAAAGATAGTCGCATCGTCAGCGTACTGCGAAATTTTAAACTGAAGGCCAGCGGCTCCAGGAAGTCGGAAGCCGACAACCTCATCGCACTTACGCACCTGGGTAGAGAGAACCTCTGAGACAAGGACATACAAGAGGGGAGAGAGGACAACCCTGCCTCACCCCTCTCTCAAGTGAGATAGGAGCAGAAAGATGACCATTACAAATGACGCGAGAGAAGACATTGTGATAAAAGAGACTGACCCATTTGCAAAAGGAAGGGCCAAAGCCAAAACTGGATAAAACACGCATGAGGAAAGAATGGTCAACGCGGTCAAAAGCCTTTTCCTGGTCAAGGGTAATAAGAATGCCAGTTTCATCGGTTTTACAAATCATGTCAAGAGTGTCACGAATGAGCTGGAGGTTCGAAAAAATCGACCGACCGACTACCCCCGCAAGTTTGGTCGTGATGAACAATCGAGTGCATTACTGGCTTTAAGCGCTCGGTAATTGCTTTGGAGGCGATCTTATAGTCAGTATTCAGGAGTGAAATTGGTCTCCAATTCTTAGGTAGACGTTTATCATCTCTCTTATAGACTAGGCGCAAAAGGCCTTCACGCTGGCGATCCGTCAGGGAACCGGAGCGATAATCCTCATTCAAGACCCGAGTGAGGACACCGCCCAGGTCCTCCCAAAAAGCAAGGTAAAATTCTGTTGGCAGACCATCAGAGCCTGGCGATTTGCCAGTCTGGAGACCATTTAAGGCAGTCAAAAGTTCATCTTCTGTAAATTCACCCTCACAGCTCAAACGTTCAGAATCAGAAAGAGAGAAATCCAAGCCGCCAAGAAGTTCAGACTGGATATGAAGATCGAGAACATCTTTTGTGAATAAATTCTTGTAAAAATCGACAAGAATTAATTCAATGTCATCCTGGGCTGTCTTCTCTACGCCAGCGGCGTCGAGAAGGCAGTCAAAGGAATTCTTCTCGGCTCTCTTTTTCTCAAGACGAAAAAGGTGTCTGGTCGGTTTCACACCCTCCTCGAACCACTTAGCGTGTGATCGGATCATAGCGCCCTCGGCTTCATGGGAGACAAGAGAAGCAAGGGCACTTTCAAGGTTCCTAATTTCAGACGCAGCAGAAGAGGCACCATTAGCGAAACGCCTTTTAGCAGAGATTAAACAATTGGTCAGTCGATTCCGTTCTCGGTTAGCCAATTTACGCTTCTGAGAGCAAAATTGGATACAGAAATTACGGATGCCAGATTTTAGATGATCCCACCATGCGCCAAGAGATTCGAAGCAAGCAAAGCGCTGCTTCTGTTCCCTAATGAAGCTTGACATTTCGTTTTTAAAGCAAGTATCAGATAAGAGACTACAGTTAAACTTCCAAATACCGTTTCGGGGGCAAGAGAAATTATCAAGGGACAGATTCAAGGAAATAAAATCATGGTCGGAAAAAACGTAAGGCAAAACATCAGAAGCTGACACATGAGAGACGAACGCGCGAGAGATTAAAAAGCGATCAATCCGGGAAGCCTGCGTATGGCTAGGGTTCGCCCAGGTATACGAAACCCCACTGGGGTTCCGTTTACGCCAGATGTCTATAAGCGAGTTGTCAGCTAACAACGTCTGAAAGACAGCCTTATCAGGCAAAGAGACATTAGAACGTGACAAGCGATCGAGCAGGTTATCGACGCAATTGAAATCGCCAGGAATGATGCGAACAGGTGACGAGAAAAAATTGTGTAACTCTTGAAAAAAAGTCTTGCGCTCCGAAACGGTATTTGGGGCATAAATGTTAACTACATTAACATTAACCCTTGAAAGGTGGGCGAGACAAGCAGTCCAACGCCGGACGACCTGCCTCTCCCAAAGGACCAAAAGCATTCCCCGGGACAGTTTCGTGAAAACTCGTCGGCTTGACGTTTACAAGACACATGAGTCTCTTGGATCAAAAAGAGATCGAAATTCAGACGAGACAGTTCATGTAGAAAACGATCACGTTTAGTGGGTGTAACTAGCCCACGGGCATTTAGCGAGAGTAGCCTCAACATTGGTGCTATCGACGCCGCTTAACAGTAGTGAACCCATCATTCTCATCACTATCTGATAAATGCTCCGGGCACTCGCAGGTCCTCGAGCGCTCGCAATCATTGCCACGCTCAGCACGCGGCTCGAGCCGGCGCTCCCGGTCCTGAGCACGAGCGGGAGAACCGCCCGGAGCATCGCGACCAGAAGCACCGCGCTCAGGCGAGCCAGAGCGAGGCTCACTACGAGACGCCCAAGACCCCGCGGACTCAGAAGACTCCTCTAGAGGTACGTTACCAGACTGCGTTTCAGGGATGACCTCCGAAGAGGGTGTCAAAGCATGACGACACTTTATTCTTGTAGCTTTCAAGCTTGCTCCGAATGAAATCTCAAAAGTAAAACAAAATTCCAAGAAGTGATATTTAAAACGTAAAACAACATTCCAAGGAGTGATATTTAAAACGTAAAATAACATTCTAAGAAGTGATATTTTAAGAGTAAAACAACGTTCCAAGAAGTGATATTTTAAGCGTAAAACAACGTTCCAAGAAGTGAGAATTTACGATTGATAGATATTGAGCTCTTTGCTTAGCATTTTATTTCTGTTGCGTAGTTGGATTTCGCTATTGTCATATTCATATTGAACGTCTGCTTTTTTGTACGCTGACTCGTTGTGAACGGATCGTATAATGACAATTGAGGCCCGTAATAGATTTCAATGGTAAGTGGTTGATAATCAAATTCAAAAGACTCATATATAATTTGAACTTGTTTGATTGTAGCCTTATTGGGACGCAAAACGTTTTTTGTTCCATTTATTGTCAGCGTTTTGTGTTGTTCATCAGGGATGATATATCCATATAAATAATGTGATGTTTTTGAAATATCGAAGCCAGTTAAGTCAATAGGCATATGCATTGTAAATTTTTCATCGGAACTTATTTCAAAAGCTTTGTCGAAGTCATATATGGAAATATCGATGTCGTGGTTCGTGTTATCTTTCAAACCGTAAATCACTGCATAAATTGGAAGAAAAGAGGGACTGCTGTTATCGTAATCAGCTTGAAAATCGACAAACAATCTTCTTTGAATTTCACCTCCACCATCAGGTGACATATTGATTATTGACCGATAATATTTGTAATCGGAATCTACTTTCTTTGCGGCACTGTGGTTTATATGCATACTTATTTTTTCGAAACCGATCTTTACACTGTTGAACTTCTTTTCATAGAATTGGGAACTCCTGAAGTATATCTCGACGCAGACCGCGTAATTTTGACTCGGGTTGTCTCGACTCAGTTTGAAAAGATTGAAATCGAATCTTCCTTTGAGCAACGAAGTCCCGTCTCCTGTCTTTTGAAGTTTCAAGATGAAAGCTTTTTTAATTGATTTTATGTGGCACTTCATCAAAATCGATTAGACTGGCATCTGTGATGCCGTAATCGAATGTAAATTCGCTATTATCCATGGCATATGATAAAACGTTTTTTTCTGTTTTCGTAAGTACTGATATGTGAATCTGCAACTTTTTGATCGATGTATTTTTTGTTAGCGGCGTCATCGGACTGCGTTGGTGAAGCGACGTTTGTTATTTCTTTACTTTTGACGGATAGATCTGACTCTAAATTGGATCCATCTTTTTTTGAAAATAATAATCTTTTTGTTAAAGCTACTGCTGAAACAGCTTCATTCAGTTGTTCCAAATTGACAGAAGAATGATTACGTGTTGCTTTTTTCAAATTGATTACTTTGTTGTTGTTCAAATCAAAATCGCTTGACAACGTTTTATCCATTTTGCTGTTCAGACCGTTGTCAAGGTATATTTTGGATGTTGCATCATTCGGAAATTTTTGGTTCGGGCAAATCAGTAAGAGGATGTAAATCGAGGGATAGCTCTCCTTGCATAACTGAAGATCCATCTATTGGCAAACATTTATTAAGACCCGAATCGACGTACGATTTATTAACAGCTGATGTATCATTGCTACTGTTTGCGAGGTTGAAAATGCGATTACCACCCAAATCGATGTCATCTTTCATTGTTTGCCCCGTTTCATGTAAATATTTGCTCAACTCTTGACTCAAAAAAGGTCCAAATGACGGCATCTGATGAATTTTCTGGTGTTTTGAGATTGACTACTCTATGGTTCTTCATGTCGAGATCAGCTGTTAAAACGCTTTTGGGAATGTAATTACTGAGCTCTGTTTTATCAGCCATCGATCTATCGACGTAAGAGTTATTCACAACGTCTTTGGGATGCAAAGGATGTGCCAGATTGGTGATTTTTTCATTTCCCATGTCGATCGGATTTTTGACATTCAATTTGACATTGTTGTCGTCAAACTGCATATACCATGTCGAAAAATACAGATAGGGTATGACATCTTGTTCGTTTTGACGTGGATTTCCAATGTCCTGAATCCTGTTTGAATCCATCGACAGATGCCCTTTTAAAACACTGGATCCGTCAAAGAAAACGACTTCGTTTTTGTTTGGCTTTTCATCTAATCCGGTCTGCAGTTGATGTCTTGTGATAGCGTTGTCATTGTGTGTCCCTCCTGCTACTGGTTAACCAATCTTTTGTTTTCCATGTCGTAATCACCATCTTCAGTGAGCTTGAAACCGACTCCTGGTCTGCCCTCAATGATTTTGGTACTCTGAGTTTGTATTTCCAATAAACCCTTTGAGTAAGTCATTTATATATTACACTATAATTGTATTTTTTCGTCAAATTTTTTTGTGGCAAATTTTCATGTCTTGGCAACGTAGATGAAGCTATATGGATCGGATGTTGCTCTCTCATAGGCTTCTTTTGAAATATTGTTTTCTCGACAGAGCAGTGATTTTTCATTGGTGCTTTGGAATTCATAGATTATAAAATGACTGCAGTTCAGTCTGATATCTTTTGGTGTCTTATAATAGCTTTGTGACAGATCACGCTGCAATTTTTATGTCTTCCGCGTATGAAATAATGGACCAATGGTTTTTGGTTCTTCTCACAGACGAAATCGTCGAATATCACAAGCTTTTGATTGTCGTCTGCCAATTCACATGTCGGAATGGTCTGGTCAGAGCTGCAAATTTCCCTTTCGTAAACGGTCGTTGCCATTTGAAACGGTCGACTACACACTTCACTTCAAAGAAAATTAAAAGAAACAAACTAAGAAAAAATATTAACAAAAATTAAGACAAAAAAGGAAAGAAAACATTTATAAAAGAAAAACTGGAGGAAAAAAAAATCCGAAAATTTTAAGATTCGAACTCGGGTTCTTAGCCCTCACCCTAAACAGAACCCTAACCCGAACCCTAACTCATATGACCAGCGAGACACAACTCCAAGTAACCGCAACCTTTTGAGTTGTTAGACCTAATGAGTGCAATTCAGAGCTA
>JALIRR010009318.1:15000-16295 GCA_023091755.1 Montipora sp. Colony 1 RG-2022 | reverse complement strand
TTACAGCAATCGATTGTTCAGAGTGTCGTGTTTAATGAACCAGTTTCGCTAAGAAATCTTTCTATCGATAAGCTTTATAATTCCTCCAATATTCCTGGAGTGTTGAATTTACATGTGTGGAACGACTTGTGCGGGTTTGATGTGGATCGTCTCCGTGAAACACCACTCTTTCCTCGTTATCCGCATGAGAGATTATTCCTAAGAAGTTTTCAAACTTTGCGTGATTATAACAGCTACGGTCAAAGAATTTTCGGCTTCATTGAACCTAGAGTTTCAGGGCTTTACACATTCGCCGTCTCGTCGGACGATACATCGGAGTTGTGGCTCAGTTTCAGCGAAAACCCGAACAATATTCGCCTGATAGCAAGTGTTTATTCTCCAACTGCAAGCGCCTGGACAGACGAAGGAGATTTCTGGAAATACCCGACACAGCGGGTGACCCGAAAACACTGACCCCCGGTCCATGGACCCCCCCACGGACCGGGTCCGTGGACTGCCTTACGGACCGATCAACGGACTGTCTCTACGGGCCCCCTCTACGGACCACCCCAAAAAATACAGAATTAAAAATAAATAACAACTGAAAATTTTTTTATACCGGTTGTAAGGACAGACCACTCTCGCCGGTGAAATCTCAGCCGTTACGATCCGCAAATCAGACTAAGGCTCAGGTGTTGCCTTTTCCTTCGCTGTTGACCGGAGTGCTTCGAAACTAAGTTCTTCCGCCATTTGTTTGTTTTGTGTGTGTGTGGAATAAAAATACATCTAAAAAAAAAAACCTTCTCCCGCCATTTTGTTCAGGACAGAGAGATCGTGAAGCCTGGGGCGAGTTCACAAACCCGCGGGAGAATGATCCTAACAAAATGGCGGAGGGAAAGAAAAAAATGCAAATAGAACTTACTTATTATCAATCTTTTTCGAAGGATACCGGTCCACAGCGAAGGAAGGGGCGATATGTGATTAATAGAATTTGTACCCGAGCCTGAGCCTTAGTCTGTTGAATTTGTGGAGCGTTACGGTTGAGATTTCGCCGACACGAGTGACACTAGTGGTCTATCCAGACAACTGGTAAGTTTTATTTATTTTCATTTCTATGTTGTTTTAGGGTGGTCCGTATAGGGGGTCCGTAAGGGTGGTCCGTGGACCCAGTCCGTAGAGGGGTCCATGGACCGGGGGTCAATGTTTTCGGGTCACCCCGACACAGCTGTCTCGTAACATCCGCTTGGTTGCCCGTCAAAGATGTTTTGTGGAAGCTCTGCACAAGCAAGGGGCTGGAAATGGTCGTATACAAGTTT
>JALIRR010009318.1:0-10000 GCA_023091755.1 Montipora sp. Colony 1 RG-2022 | reverse complement strand
ACGATGCAATTGTGATAATTGAGAGCGAACATCTTACAATTATGTCGTACACGGAGTCTCAAAATATACTGCACAAAGATGGCAAATGTTTTTCTTGGCTCAAGATTCTCATTTTCTCATCCAACTTTATGTGTTTATTTTCAAGAAAGCTGAGCCGCACGAACATCACGGAATAGACGACAACGTTGCGTGCAGACTCGACGCGCAAAATGCGCAAGTCTTCGACAGGCACACGCAATTCAGGGTCAGGAAATGCCGACTCGAAGTTGACAACGGTGGATTTATATGATTCGTAGCTGCCAGGTTTGCAGTAGGCCTTCACGAGGACACACCATTCCTGGGATTCGGAGATGACTCGCTCAGAATACACTTCATGGGATGAGTACAAAAGGCATGGGGAGAGGAAAATTGCTGCTGCCCAGTTTGAGATACCAAGATACTCTTTGTTGAGTTCGAAGTGCCCTTCTTCTGGCTTGATACCACGGGAACCAGCAGGGAGAAGGCCGTCCTTAATTATGGATTCCAGATGTCTATAACGAGTGCCATGCCATGCTGATTCCCAGTCGCAGCAAATTCCATTCCACTGGGCTCGTGTGTCTTCGTCAAGGGCGCTCTGATCACGTGTGAGTTCCTTCGCTATGACTTCCCCTTGGTACTTAATAAGTCGCACTCGGTATACAAGATTCTTTCCTTTGAGCTGTGCGGTAAGAGACAAAATTTTGTCTGCCGAAGCGGCTTGTATCAGTCTCCGTATCTCGGGCGTGGCACTTTCGTCTAAGGCAGTATTTTCAAACTGATTTGTTATGGCAGTCTTCGCACCATGCTGGAGTAACAGCCGAACGATCTGTGTATGACCATAGTATGCTGCACCATGAAGGGGCGTGCTACCAGTTGATTGTACTTCATTGATAGATGCGCCTCTCGCCAGAAGTAACTCGCACGTGTCATAAAAGCCGGACCTGCATACGATGTATAGCAGTTTCCGACCGCGCTCGTCCTTGTCTTTCAGAAGATCTTTTCTAAAGCTTATCTTGGAAGCAAGCGCTCTCGTGTGCCCACATGCTGCTAACACGAAGTGGTCAGACTTTGTGATGACAAAATCGTCCGAGCCAAGTTTTTGCATGTACCTGCCACCTGGTGACGTAAGCATTTCGTAGGCTACAGATGCCATTGCACGTTTCTGGCGCGCTGATTGGGTTGTTTTCTTCTTAAAAGCTGCCTTGATCTCCACACGAGACACTTTAGATGATTGAAGATCCAGCACTTGCCACGGGTTTATGGTCTCGGGAATGTCAACTCTGCCTTGGCCTTTAGCATAGTAAGATATGATGCAGCCATCTTTTTTTCCATTGGGATTATAAGTGTCCCTCTAAAAGAAAACCATAATCGTAATAGATATCTCACATTTCACTTAACCTTCATAGGAAGGGAATTTCAAGTGTTTGTGACACGTGGTGAGTGTTGATATCCCTAAAAGGATGGCCAACACTAACATTTCTACCTTCAGGGTCTGAGTCTGGATGGACCAGGGGTTCTGGAATGTCACTTTTTAGATAAATTTGCGTTGATGTTTCGCTTCAGTCCTTTACAAACTTCAGCCCATTTTCCAGCTATCAGTGATTTTTGCGTGTGAAGGTGTTTCGATACCCTTTTATCTGGATCATAACAAGCATTTTCAATCAGCTTTTTACAAAACGTGAGTCTTCCCTTAATCATTACTGCAACTAGATTAAAGGTTGGTATAGTGGATAAGACATGAACTTTGCGCTAACAAGATGCGATATAAAAGCTACTCGGCACCAAAATGAAATATAATAAATAGTTGATGAACAAAAGGACGTGATGAGAATTCACCTGGAAAGCTGGTATCTCTCCTTCCACCAGAACCGCGTCCTCCAATGCAATCCGAGTCACCTTTAAAAATGACATCTGCTCTTTTCGATCGAAGCCAAAACTCTGCAAGGCCTTTAGATGTAAAACAAAATTTTACGCATGATGCTGTGGTATGTGGTGTAGAAACATGTTTAAGTGACGATTACCTAAATAATGCTCATTCATATCCGGCCGTCGTTACGGATTGGGCCGGGTGATGGAAACAGCCAAATAAGAACAACTTATCACGCTGCCAAAATGACTACGCATAGTGTACTATATGTTTGCTTAAGCGAAAGTTCTTTAATTTAACTTCAATTTAATTTAACTCCAAAACCACATCAAAAGAAAACTGCTGAGGCTCGGTTTTCGAGTGAACTTTCTAAAAGCTCTTCAGTAATAGTTGAAGAGTAAAAACCGAATGGGAATGGTTTCACACAATAAGCTACTACAAATCCACGACTGGCCGAAATTGTTGGAAGTTTGCGGACCTCGAAGATCAGTATTTGCTGGTATATCATTGCCTGTGGGTCGGATTTACACTAGTTCAAAAACTCATTAATAATTTAAAAAGGAAATAAAAAAGAAATGAATGTTTACTGAGTGTTTTTAAATTTGATAAAGACACTGTTAAATTTTGCAGCCGATTTTTTCCAGAAAAATAGCAAGAAACCCAAATGAGTAGATCTACCATAAACGTTTTTGAAGCTGTTCAAAAAACTCGCAGCATGTGTTTTATCGGGTTTAATCGGGTTTAAAACACTCGGCTACGCCTTGTGTTTTAAATCCGATAAAACACGGCTGATCGGTTTTTAAACATTACTCATCGGGGCCCTGCCAGCGATCGCAAAAACGAGTGTTCATGCCTTCAAGAACTTCCTATATGCCTCTACACGTTATTCAGGCAGTTGAACGCTATCTAAACAATGTATTGAGGTACCTTCAATTCCTATTTTAGACGGACCAATAATTACGATGCATAGCTGAACTTAGTGCGCTCGGAAAGTGGGATTCCCAAGATTTTCGAATTTCGTTGTTTTGATATGATAGAACTGACGTGATTCTACTACCTTTCTTGGTCTGCTTTTTTGTTGTTTTTTTTTACTCAATGACCTGATAGCACGTTCGTTTGTTGAAATTAAGACGAAGCTAAAAAATAAGCGGCACGCAATGCATGCAGAAGCGATGACGTTTCTTTTTGCTGGCACTTGCGAAATTGGGATATATTTTTAAGGGGTATTTGAAAACGAAAATTGAGTTCATTCATCAACAGGGATGTGAGAACATTTGTCACAAATTAAAAAATGAATAATTAAAAAAAATCAAAGTGGCTAGGAGCCACTCAACTCGGAAAATGGATCGTCTGTAAACAGTGACAATTTTGATGCCACCGACTTGAGGTTTGAATCCGTAGGCTAAGTTAAATTTAAAGCCCACTGGCATTGTTAAGAAATAGTGCAAAACGAAACGGTAAGAGAAAACAAGAATAGATGTAACAAAGTTGAAAATATTCATGAAGTTATCGGTCCGTGAGAGACCGAGTTATCGTCGTCCGAGAAACCGAGACAATTATAAAGAAAGTGCCGCTTCTTCTCCCATCACCAAAGCAAGTAATAATTCTCATTTTCATATTCCTCTAATTTTTTCGTTCTCTCTTTTCCCAGCCAGTATCAGTGACTTTTTATTTCTTTTTGTTACCTTCGGTGGGATTCGTACTTGGATGGGTGACCAAATACGAATACCCCGTGTTTAATCTCGTTCCCATCCATCCAAGTACGAAACCCCACCGAAGGTAACAAAAAGAGAAAAAAAAAAATCCGTGATACATCTCCTCTTGTATTCGGGAAATGAGGTATTTAAAAGACTTGTATGATTACAGGTAGCTTCTATTTATAAAAACGTTCGCGTGAGAATACACCAATTTCGATATGTTAAAATTCAGCCTAAAACAATATATAGACCTCAGGACGAGCTCTGGGGAATAAACCTCACAAACTCTGTATTTATTCCCCAAAGCCTCGTAATGAGGTCAATTGTTTTAGGCTGAATTTTAATATACCGAAATTGGTCTATTTATTCAATGTAGAGCATTTCTGTGATTAGTACTTGCGTCAGAATTAAAACAATAACTAACTTGACAGGATGCAACCGACTGTAAAACGGACTTAAACGGCGGGTGTTCAAAACCCGGGGTAACTCCTATACGAAAAGGTTGAGATAGATAGATAGATCACTTTATTTATACACGGTAAATTCCACTCAGTCGAATACAAGAAAAATACCTACAAATGTAAAAATTAAAACTATATAATCATTACAAAAATATACAAAGATTGAAAGCCTAGACTAAACAAACTGAGCTAACTACTCATTAGAAAGAAAGTAAATGAAAATAAAAGTACTGCTTTTCAGGGACGCCGTGTCAATAGTTCACTCAAAACTGAAGTTACTTAGCTTCATTTTAAACTCACCTAATGTTTTAGATACTCTAATATCAGTCGATATGAGATATGCTCGTCGTCTAGGGCAGAAAGGATTCTGGTCTCACTTAGGGTGTAGATGACAAAACGTCACCATTTTTAGCTGTCAAAGTATCCTTTAGGGTGCACTCGAAGAAATAATAATTTAAAGAAACGCTCTCATTTAATTTCTGTTTTTAGGCTTGATTTCTGCTGATATCTCGAGTACGCGAGTCGGGTCCACAAGTGCGCGAGGGATCCTTTCTTCGGCCATTTTTATCTTGGTTTTCTTTTGCGTCACGCGCGACGGACTAAGCGAAAGAGGGACTACTCGTAGTCTAAATTTTTGGTGTCTTCATCTTATTTACTAGCTCCCAGAATGTATTTCGCTTCAACAGAGGGACAAATCGTGCGGGACAAAAGCGATCGCGAAACAAGTGCGAAAACTTTTATCCGAAGGAATGCTGTACGACAGCAGAAAGCCACGACTACGTCATCGCTTAAAAACAAGAAGTACTTTCTGGAAGGGTTAAAGGTGAAAAGACGTGGGATAGCAAGTGGGTTTCGAAACTGAAACTGAAAGAGGGAATGTTGCATTGCTAGCGCTTGAGTTCATCTCATTGTAGAATGGAGTCTTTAATACAATTCAAGTTAGTTACACAGTCATTTCCTGAAGAAGTCTATTGAAGAACGCAACAGTGAGTGTGTTTCTACAGCTAACGCAGAATGAACGCAAAATGAACGCAAACTGAACACAAGCCGACCGAAGTAAAACAAAACTACACACTGTAATATACGTTTGGTGCCGGAAACTCTAAAGAGTAAATCGAGTAATTGCAACACTGACGTCCTGTACTTTTACTAAATTTGAGCAATCTATTTCACGCTCGTTCGTGGTACTTGAATATCATAACTTTGTCAAACTGCGCCTCAATCAACTCGTAATTGTCGGCAGTGTTTGTTGGGTTCTTGATCGTAGTCATACTCAAAACTGAGAGGGGTTATATACTCCACGCTCAAAGCCGGTCCACAAACCCGATTTGATACTGTTCACCTTACTTTGTATGAATCAATCAGAAAAATGAAAAACAGAAACGGTTTATTTAATTCTCTCTGAACTTTGAAAAGATTGCAAAGCTATTCAGTTTTACAAAGCACGGCAAAATCGTGCGGTAACGCGAGACCTCGCACACGTGTGAAACCAGTGTGACTAGATGTTGCGACTGTAGTAATATAATGTTGATACTCAGAGGTAATTTAATGCATAATATTTTACGAAGAACGGCAAAACCGTGTGGTAACGCGAGACCTCGCACCCGTTCACGGTTGCAACAAACGTGACGCTTTGTCCAAAAGTCGTGATCTGAATGGCTTTCAGGTAGAATATTTATGTGCCTGTTATGTTTATATAGCAGGACAGCTACACTTACCTTTCCAAATCAATCCCCTCTTCCGGAAATACACGAACAGCAAAATGCTCTGAAGCTAGCCTATGTAAAATTATCGCTTAAGCAAAACCGGAACAACTTCCGGTTTCTTATTGTCGTACCCAGAGCCCTTATTTTCGTTTTTCGCAGGGACTTGTCCCAAGAACAGTTAGCGCAAAGGGCAACCTTAGTTTGGAGGGAAAAGTCCCAGGGACTACCCCTTTAATTTAAACCAGTGTGACTAGATGTTGCGACTAGATGACTACAGCAATGTTGATACTCGGAGGTAATTTAAGCGTAATTTGCATAATTATATTTTAAATGTACTTAGAAATAATTATGAGTTTATATGGAAATTAGATCTGAGACTTTCGTCCTGGATTGTATCTTGTGTTTCTTTCTATCGCTACTTCGCGTTTCTAGGTAATTTGAGCGATTTTTGACCAACATATTTCATCATGTATTATGTAGCAACTAAGAAAGACGGCGACTCGGTATAGGGTTCCAGCTTTCAGAAATTGCTCGAATTTTTAATAGCACAAAAACGGCATCTGCTGTCATCCTACTTCGTCGTACTCGTAGGGCAAAAGTTAAATAACATTTGTGTAAAATCAAATTGTAGATACCTTGTTTTTTTCCAGAACTAACAGCTCTAGAAAAACCTAATAGCATTTAATTTTGAAATTGCCGCCATGAATGAATACTGACGTAAAACACGAGATGCTCGTCGTCTCGGGTACAAAGGATTCTGGTTTCACTTTGGGTGTTGTGACGAAACGTCAGCATTTTTAGCTGTCAAAGTATCCTTTAGGGTGCACTCGAAGAAATAATAATTTAAAGAAACGCTCTCATTTAATTTCTGTTTTTAGGCTTGATTTCTGCTGATATCTCGAGTACGCGAGTCGGGTCCACAAGTGCGCGCGGGATCCTTTCTTCGGCCATTTTTATCTCGGTTTTCTTTTGCGTCACGCGCGACGGACTAAACGAAAGAGGGACTACTCGTAGTCTAAATTTTTGGTGTGTCTTCATCTTAGTTACCAGCTCCTAGAATTCATTTCGCTTCCACAGAGGGATAAATCGTGCGGGACAAAAGCGATCGCGAAACAAGTTCTCGTAGTCTAAATTTTTGGTGTGCTTTCATCTTATTTACTAGCTCCCAGAATGTATTTCGCTTTAACAGAGGGACGAATTAAATCGTGCGGGACAAAAGCGATCGCGAAACAAGTGCGAAGTCTTTTATCCAAAGGAATGCTGTACGACGGCGTAAAGCGACGACTACGTCATCGCTTAAAAAAACAAGATAACTAGTCATCTCGCCACCAGGAAGACTCGCCACCAGCAAACTCGCCACCAATATGCCATCACCTTTTAGCTATTAGGTTTTCTACTTGAGAAATGATTGTAGCAATTTCAGTTTCTTCAAGTTCTTTGCCTTACGTCTGCTGTAATAAATCATTACAAGGACATTATTTAGTGGAAGGCGAAGCTGTGTTAATTTTTATAAGGAGAAGACTCGCCTTTAGTATGCATTTGCTCGATCCGTTAATAGTTTTCATAATCCAAGCCTAATATGATATTTTCCGAGGCGTAATTTTTATTCCGATCGATCAGTTGGCGCATTTCCCGGTTTTCAAAACTTTTCGAAACTCCGCACTATAAAAGCTTCGTTCTCCCTTGGTGATTCCAACATTCATACACTCTTCGGTGATGCAATTTTCCCTTTCGTAAACAAGCGATGCCATTTGGACGAGAAAATTTCACTGTTAAGTTTATCATTTGCAATTAAGGAAAAAATACTTAATCTAGGACTAGAAAAAAAATTTTAAAAGTTGATGTGACCCTTGGTGGCGAGTATACTGGTGGCGAGTCTTCCTGGTGGCGAGGTAACCATAAACCAACAAGAAGTACTTTCTGGAAGGGTTAAAGGTGAAAAGACGTGGGATAGCAAGTGGGTTTCGAAACTGAAACTGAAAGAGGGAATGTTGCATTGCTAGCGCTGGAGTTCATCTCATTATAGAATGGAGTCTTTTAATACAATTTACATTTAGTTACACAGTCATTTCGTGGAGAAGTCTACTGAAGAACGCAACAGTGAGTGTGTTTCTATAGCTAACGCAGAATGAACGCAAAATGAACGCAAACTGAACACAAGCCGACCGAAGTAAAAAAACAACTACACACTTTGATATACGTTTGGTGCCGGAAACTCTAAAGAGTAAATTGAGTAATTGCAGCACTGACGTCCTGTACTTTTACTACATTTGAGCAATCTATTTCACGCTCGCTCGTGGTACTTGAATATCATAACTCTGTAAAACTTCGCCTCAATCAACTCGCAATTGTCGGCAGTATTTGTTAGGTTCTTGATCGTAGTCATACTCAAAACTGAGAGGGATTATATACTCCACGCTCAAAGCCTGTCCACAAACCCGATTTGATACTGTTCACCTTACTTTGCATGAATCAATCAGAAAAATGAAAAACAGAAACGGTTTATTTAATTCTCTCTAAACTTTGAAAAGAACGCAAAGCTATTCAGTTTTACGAAGCACGGCAAAACCGTGTGGTAACGCGAGACCTCGCACCCGTTCGGTTGCAACAAACGTGACGCTTTGTCCAAAAGTCGTGATCTGAATGGCTTTCAGGTAGAATATTTATGTGCCTGTTATGTTTATATAGCAGGACAGCTACACTTACCTTTCCAAATCAATTCCCTCTTCCAGAAATACACGAACAGCAAAGTGCTCTGTAGCTAACCTATGTAAAATTATCGCTTAAGTAAAACCGGAACAACTTCCGGTTTCTTATTGTCGTACCCAGAGCCCTTATTTTCGTTTTTCGCAGGGACTTGTCCCAAGAACAGTTAGCGCAAAGGGCAACCTTAGTTTGGAGGGAAAAGTCCCAGGGACTAGCCCTTTAATTTAAACCAGTGTGACTAGATCAGCGAAACGCTCTAAAGCTAGCCTCTCTGAAATTATCGCTTAAGTAACACCGGAACATCTTCCGGTTTCTTATATTGTCGTACCCAGAGCCCTTATTTTCGTTTTTCGCAGGGACTTGTCCCAAGAACAGTTAGTGCAAAGGGCAACCTTAATTTTGAGGGAAAAGTCCCAGGGACTAGCCCCTTTAATGTAAACCAGTGTGACTAGATGTTGCGACTAGATGACTACAGCAATGTTGATACTCAGAGGTAATTTAATGCATAATTGGCATATTTGAATAGTACTTAGAAATAATTTTGAGTTGAACAACATTTCTGTAAAATCAAATTATACATACCTTGTTTCTTTCCAGAATTGACAGCTCTAGAAAATCAAACAGTATTTTCAAATTGCCGCCATGAATACTGACGTAAAACACGAGATAAACCGCATGAGCGCGGTAAGCATTGGGTTCCAGGTTGAAGAAACACCCAACGGGGAAGGGGGCGTTATTTTCGTCACCACATAATTTTGCTACAGCTATTGCCTCGAAATTAAATACTGGTACTTTAAAAGGCTTTAATCGGGGAAGGGTGAGTAAGTGTGCGTCGGTCAGGCCCTGAAGTGATCCCTATCTGATTTCTCGCCACTTCATCATAACAAAACCAAATAAACCGATAAGAAAATTGGCTTGATGTTGTGGATCATAGCAGTTCTAAGTTGCCTTGGACAAGCTTGTTTCTACTTTCAGCAAGAGAATACAGTAACTTTCAGCTGTCTCTCTTTCCACTTTTCCCAGAAACCGAAGTTTTAATCAACCAAACATCAGAGAAACGATTTTGTTTCTTTACTCAATATAACACAAATGGCTTGTTTGTAACTGTTTGTACCAATACGAACGCTCGCATTCAGGGTAAGTAGTTTTAATATAAACTACCTTAAAGTTAATCTGTCAGAAAGACAGACTTTTGCTACCTCACATTAAGTACTAGGAATTTGCCTTAACTAATGTCTTGTTTGATGTTATATTTTTGTTGTGCTTGGTTTGCCACTTGGGTCCCCCCCCACATTTTGGATTTGTGTTTGAGGAAAACTCGGTCAGGGAAATCACGTGATCATCGTGACGCCATAGTTTTCTAAAAGCCCCGTTTTCAAACTGTTTTCCGTCCACTAAAACACAAGTGGGGGGGGGACAGGGGTGTCAGAACCTCCCGCCTCCCGTACCTTACTCTCCCGCTTCCCGTACCTTTATCTCCCGCCTCCCGCCCGTTTCCGTGCTGCTCCCGTCCCCTGTAAATTGGCAGAGTCAAAACACATCCTA
>JALIRR010009317.1:7500-16297 GCA_023091755.1 Montipora sp. Colony 1 RG-2022 | reverse complement strand
ACATGAAGCATAATATAATGCCACCAGTGGCATTATATAATGCTTCATCAGCCAGAAGTTCAAGCTCTCAACATTCGTGTTCTCGATGTTTAAATCCAATGGCTGAATAGTCCATTTTACAGTTGTGTGCCCAGTTACCTGGCCTATGAATGAAAGTGAGGCTGGACTTGACGTCGTTTTGATGGAAACCTCGCTTTTCTTATGTAAATTCTTACTACATCAATAACATAAGAAAAGGAGGGAGGTCTGTATCATAACAAGGTCAACACCAGCCTAACTTTCATTTAAAGGCCAGGTGACTAAGCACACCTATAATTTTTAGCTAAGTCGACCTTGATGGAACATGGCTCTTGTGAAGGGCCTTTGTTCTTCCTTGATATCTGCCACTCAGAGAAAACCTTAAACGCCCACTTAGCTGCGTTCCTGGTAGCCTTCGGAATGCAGTCTTCCAAGTCTCTTTTGTCTTGCTCTTCCATCTTTGGCGGCCTAAACTGTTGTTTTGGAGCCGTGTTGTCCTTGGTTTAAGAGCCCTCAAAACACTAAACCAGAGCATTTTGATGCTTACCGGCCAACATGAATAAAATTTTTATACATTGCTGAATTACATTAATTTGTATAATACCAGTACCTATAGATACAATAATAAGGATATATTTAAAATATAGAAATTCTTTAAGATTGTTATTGGTCATTGTTGAGTTGGAACCAACTAAAATTTGATCTATGTGCTTTGAAAACTTCCAGGCTGATTTGCCTTAAATATTGAATAACTTGGCATAAATTTTAAGTGGAATGTTGGCAGTTCCATCAGACAATGCTGGCACGGTGAGAGAAAGGGTCATGGACTGCTTGTGACTTAAAACACATTAGTTCAAATTTTAGATCTTCTCCCATTTGTATAATAATTATCATTGGTTTGGTATTTTGAAAACAAGGCAAGAAAGGGACTTAGGTGACTTACTGCTACAGTTTCAGAAGAAAAAGATCAAGATTTTGAAATCTGCGAAATTAAAGCAACAGGATGTCTCTTCTGAAGTGTAAGTCACTTCAATAGGCCATTTTACAGTTGTTTGCTCAGTGACCTAGCCTATGAATGGCTGCAAGGCTGCCAGTGACCGTGTATTGATACAAACCTCACTGCTTTTCTCATGTAAATTGTGCTGTTGTAATTCTAATTAGCCTACATTAACATAAGAAAAGAAAGCTCAAAGGTTTGTATCAAAGCAGGGTCACCGGTAGCCTCGCTTCCATTCTTAGGCCAGGTAACTTAGCTACAACTGTAAAATGGTCTATTGATGTAAAATGTAATTTTACTTAAAAAATAAATGCAAATCAGGGGAAAATGCTAAATATAGTGACCGCGCTCGTGGAGGGGGGATTGGAAACTAGAAATTTCAAATACCTTTTTCTCAAAAACTGGCCATATGACCCCACCTTAAAATGTCAGTATTTCCTTAGTTAAATCTATGAGACAGGATTTTTTCAAATGGCAAAAACATTGATTTTCGTCTATTTTGATAATAACTGAGAAACTGTCCGATAGATCTTTTAAAAAAATGTTGACAGTTTCGTCTTCATATTGTTTACTAATTCCCAAATTTTTGACCCTGGTTGTATGGTTAGGTTTTGAGCAAAAGGCCTTTGAAATGTCTAGTTTCCAGTCCCCATCCAGGAGCTTGGTCACTATATTTAGCATTTCCCCTGATCTGCATTTATTTTTTCGGTATAATTATAATTTACATCAATTGTAGTGACGAACACTTCAGAAGAGACATCCTATTGCTTTAATTTCACAGATTTCAAAATCTTGATCTTTTTCTTCGGAAAACTGTGGTAAGCCACCTTAATGTGGCACTTGATAAGATAGCTTTGCAATGTATTGATTCTAAAGTAGGTCTATCAAACGTTGAGCTTCTGTTTGAGCCTGGTTTATTGCTATGATTATGGATGGGGGGTAGAGCATGCAGGGAGCCAGGATGGCAAAGTGCTGAGAACACTTGCTTCTTGCTAGTGTAGGCAGGGCTTCAATATCCTAGTTGTTGTTATACCAATCCTGTTCCAAAGGCTGTCCTTCATTTCTCCTGTACTACAGGCGAACATGTGGATTAGTCCACCTATGCCATTATATAGGGCCTTAAATAGCACAGTACACAAAAGCTGCAAAGTAACAAATTGAATGTGTTTATTGTTAATAAAGTAACCTCATATATATAGCTGACCAAAAATTTAATGTGTGAACGTAGAGACAAACTTTTACGATTAAATTGATTTATTTTCTCTTTCCAGTGGAACCTAATATGTGGAAAAGAATACTATGCCAGTTTATCTCAATCGATTCTGTTTATTGGTTGGATTCCTGGAGCATTCATTATTGGCAGACTGTCAGACAAGTTTGGTCGCAAACGCCTCCTGTTTCCAGCAGTATTTTGTGTTGTTTCTGCATCTTTTGCAAGCTCCTTTGTATCTGTTTTATGGTAAAAGCTCTATTTACAAATTAATCATAGTGGTTTTCTTAACTTATCTTTACATCGTGTGCATATGGGTAACTGGAACGAAGGTTTGCAGTGAGTATAATGATGATGACTTTGACAACCACTGTGAAGATGGGGCATTACTAAACCACAAAACAGCGAGACACTGAAACACTGAAACACTGAAACAGCAAAATGAAACACTAAAACACCATGTATGATGCCACCTGATACACTGAATACTAACCAACAAAGGTTGGATTTGAGATTAAATATCGTTTTAGGCCTAATTAGATCTAAAACATTATTGCTCCTAATACATTGAGATTAAGATTAGGATTCAGATTAAGACTGAGATTAGGGGCAATAACTTTTTAGGCCTAATTAAGCCTTAAACGATAGTTAATATCAAATGCAACCTTTGTCGGTTAGTATTCAATGTATGGTGGGGTCATACATGGTCTTTTGTTGCATCGTTTTGCTGTTTCGTTGTTTAGTAATGTGAAGATGCCAGTGATGATGCCATTTTGTGTTTTTTTGACAACATCAATGTACCCTACATCAAATTCTGGGGCAAAGATTTGGAAGGGGAGAGGGTTTTTTTTCTAATAGAGAGGGTATGGGGGAGGGCTAACTTCAAACAACTTTCCCACGGAGAAACCAGGAAATTATGGCTGAAGCAACATTGTATTATCTTCCTTTACCTCTCAGGTTGTTCTTGTCTCTTCGAGGGATCACAGGTTTCTTTCAAGGTGGTGTTTACATTACACTATATGTTCTGACGACAGAGTTTGTCGGACCTAAGCATCGTGGTATTGCAGGGACCCTTGTGTGGATGTTTTACACAAGTTCTCTTATGGTGCTGAGTGGATTGGCATATGGAGTGCGGGACTGGAGAATTCTGTCTATTGTGATATCAGCTCCCGCATTTCCTCTGTTGCTTTTTTGGTGGTTAGTGTGGTCCTCCTTCACCTTTTGCAGTCTTAGAAATCAAATGAAGTTTAATCAATGTGGTAGGTACATCAACTCAGATTGCTCAACTTGGATTGAGTATAAAAGGGTTTTCTAAACCAGAACTATTCTATGTTTGCCCCAATTTCTCCAAAGTTAGCTTAAAGATTACGGCTGGGGTGATTTCTTGAAGGCTTAATCTTTTTTTTTTTGTCGATCCGAGGTGAGCAATCCGAGTTGATCCAGTCTGACTTTTTTACCTGACTTTTAACAATAAGCAAGATTGTTATCAGCAATGCAAAAGAAAATATAATAATAATACTCTTTATTTTTTCTCAGTGCGTGAGTGGGTAGAATTCAACAAATACTGCTGCAATCTGATTTGTTCTGGGAGTCACAGGGCGGAATTTTCTCATCCGGCCTGCTCACGGGGGGTGGAATCCTAGCCTTGGTTGTGTGAGCTTGTGTGATGACCTTAAGTTCCATTTTTTTTACATACAGAAGTTACCTTTTATTAGACAAGAGGTTTGGAAATAGAATTCAAGTAAAAATATTTCTCTTTGAAACATTCAGTTTGTAAGTCGCTTTAATACTTAACATTTGCTATCAAGCATGGTGCTAGTCAACAATAAAAAACGTGATTTTAGAGAGGAAGGGAGAGAGGAAAAAAAAAAGAAGTTATTTACCAGCTAAGGGTCGGGCCGTATAGTGAAAAACTGTGACCTTCGCTTTGCTATAGAGACCTCTCAGCTGGCAAGTACGGTAACATATGTTTATTCCATTATTTATTAGCTGTATATTTGAACATTAGATGTTAAAAGACTTTCAAAGGGCATGGACCTCCCAGATAAGGAAGCAAAAAAGCCTGAAAAATCTCAATGATTGTCCAGCTGTGCAGCTGTGTGGTTGACATTTTCTGGAACTGTCAGTGAATGCTTCTCTTGATTTTTCAAGGTGGGTTCCTGAGTCCTGTCGATGGCTGCTTGTTCATAAGAAAGGCAAAGAAGCCCGGAAGGTGTTTTTGTCAATTGCTAAAGTAAATAAGGCCAAGCTATCTGATGACAAACTTCTTGACCTGGAAAGCAAGGTAGAAACTGTACATGAGGGTGGCATTCTGGATCTGGTTCGTACTAGACAACAGCTTGTAAAGACACTAATACTTTGGTTTACTTGGTAAGTTTTGGAGTGGCTAAATTTTAGAAAGAACTTGGTTAATCAACATATTGCATTACTGCCTGTAAGTTTAATAGCTGACCTGTACTGTATTTTGTGGCCTGCAATAAATACAATTTTTTGTATCAAATCATATGAGCTGGAAAAGAACAAGGAGTACAAACGTCTAGTTGGTTGCAGTAAAACAAGGGTTGTAAAATCAAATCATTTGAACACACTGTGAGTCAAGAGTGCCATTCTCTGGAATTCAGCCTGTTGGCCAATTATAGGAGGTGCGTGATCTGAGAGATGCTACTATGGATTTCACTGTAGCTTGAGATGTCGTGATATTTGAAAGGGGATCGACTAACACATCCATTGCCAACAATACATGTGTGGGGTCTTACAGTGCAACGTGCCTTATCGTGGCCACCCAACAAACTTTCACATTTGACAATTTACGTGTAAATACGTCAACTCAACAACCCATGCAACAGTGTTCAACTTACAACTTGTCAACTTTGCAAGGAGGAGTGACTGTCAATCAAATTCACACATCCTGATTGGCGGACAATTTGTAAAAAGCTTTGTTAGGTGGCCACGGTAAGGCACGTTGCACTGTAAATGTCCCACTGAGTTTATAAACATTGAAAGCTAATGTGAGTGGTACCCACAATTTTAAACTCTTATCCAATTATACTGAAAGGTCTAAGCATTTAGCAAACACCTGTACCTTTTCCATTTGTATAATAAGGAAAACGATATTGGCTGACTTTTACATTCTTTCTGACTTTCCACATTTTCATCTTTTAAATAATGTACCCCAGTAGCTGAGGCAGCATCAAATTTTGTTATAAATCCACCATTGCAACTGATTGTGACAAATTCATACACTTTTTTCATTTTGGCAGAAAACTCAAGACTTGATATAAACATCACTTTAGCAACATAATAGGATGGATTGTCTATTACATATTATAATAAAACACAATTTTTAAACAATATTCCTTTTTTCTACAGGTTTACAAATTCCATGGTTTATTATGGAGTCCTGTTGAGTGTTGGAGTGTTGGGTGGAAGTTTGTACCTAAACTTTTTCCTTACCACCGTCATAGATATTCCTAGTAATTTGTTTGTGATTTGGTTCATGAGTTGGTAAGTATCGAAATAAGGTCAATTCAGTTAAATTCAAAGTATTGAGTCCTCCCTATTACAGCCAGATTTATCCATGTTCTTCCAGGTGTGTCAATATTGGATGAGCCCAACAAGTAGCTAATCCCTTGAGTTTCAATTTCGATTGCCACAATACCTTTACCATCATTACTATGGTATCACTATAATTATGTCCACAAGTGACATTCTTATGGCACTCGTTTGTTACTACACTGTACACTGGATTGTTTGCCACCTGTAAACATCGATCGCTTGAGCCAAAACTCAACACACTGAACACACACAAAAAACAAATCACGTCTTCTCAATGTCAGATTTTCTCTCACGCACCACTGATTAATGCAACATACAAGAGTGGAAGGCAGTCACTACAATCATCATCATCATCGGCAGCAGCATAAATGTCAACATTACCATCCTCATTTACGTCTGCCATCGTTATAAGTTAAATGTTCTCAATATTTTTTGTTGTTTTTCAGGGAGAGAAAGATTTTCTTTAACAATTTCTACGGGAGAAAGAGAGCATTGATTCTTTGCCTGGTTTTGGCAGCAGTTTTCTGTCTTATATATTCCACAATCATTCCCTCTTCTGGCGCAGACAAAGGTACAGCACACACACACACACACCTGTAGCTGTTTACTCTTAACTGACTGCAAAGCGTAACAGTTAAGAGCAACTTAAGGAGTGTTAAAAAAAGCCTGAAAATTTTCAGGCTTGAACAGAACTCAAACCGAAAATGGCCTGTAAAGTTTCAGGACTTCGAGAAACAGGCTCCTGGTTAGTTGTTAGCTCATACTAAATTCTGTATAAGTGAAAGAATGATTGTCAAATATATGAAAGACATCTACTTTGAACTGCACTTTTTTAAACTTTAAGCGAGAGTGATCATTACAGTCGAGAGCACATTTAGCAGTTACAATGGAGCCTGAAAAAAGCCTGAATATTGATATATCAAACTCGGCCTATTAATTGCTTCACCTTTAATAAGGCTGAGTGGAGTCAGGGTGACTTAGTGGTTAACAACTGTGCCTCCCACCTCTGCGACCCAGGTTCAACCCTGGCCTTGAGGTCACATGTGGGCAGAGTTTCAGTCAATCTCAATCTGACTCCAAGGGTTTTTCTCCGGGTAAAGCAGTTTTCCTCCCTCATCAAAATTGACTCTGGATCAATAACATCTGGGCGGATACCCTCGTATAGGGATAACCTCTGGTATCTCTCCCTTTCATTGTATTGAATGAATAAAGTTGGTATTATTATTATTATTATTATTGTTATAGTATTATTATTATAAGGCCAGGGGGTAGGGAGGTGGCACTTTGTTGAATAAGAATTTATCGATGTCCGGGAACATGCGCAGAGTTTAATAAATATGTCTTGTTGAATGAAAATATTTTTGTTGAAGTTGAATCAATTTAGATTGTTGCATACAAATATGCATAAATTTCTTTCTCCCTGCTTTTCATGACCCAGACTTCCTCATCCCCAGCCCTCCCCTCTTTTGTATAATTTTTATTTATTTTATTTTTTTATTATTATTACTTCTATTTCATTACAAAGCACTACTTACAATTTCTTGCCATTGCTTGTACACTTACACATGGCACGGTTTACCTTTCACCAACCTTTTCTTCCACCGCTGTCTTAAAATTTATTTAAACGATGTATAACATTGTGTTTCAGTAATCATTTACCTCCAGAGTGTTTTCTTAAATTAGTGTTTTTCTTCTTTTGACAGCCTTTACGAACTATGATTACTAATTACACGAACGCGTCTACTAAATTACTATGATTACATAACAATTGTTATGACTACTATTAATTATCCGTATAATTAATAGTAGTCATAACAATTGTTATGTAATCATAGTAATTTAATAGACGCGTTCGTGTAATTAGTAATCATAGTTCGTAAAGGCTGTCAAAAGAAGAAAAACACTAATTTAAGACCAAATAAGCTCAACCAAATAAGCTGCAAACAAGTTCTCCTTTTCGCTCTTTCTTTTTTCTTTTTTTTTCGGAAATACCTTTGAAGATATGCATTCGGTGTACAGGTTTTTTCCGATTATTCTCAATATTCTACGTGATTACTTTCAACTCACTTAAGTATAATTTTAAGTCCTGGCCAAACGCTCGCAACATTTCAACGCAACATCTTGCAACATTAGGGAGCTTAAGATCTACGACGACGACGTCGACGAAAACGCCACAAAAGAGTGATATCATTGGTTAAAAGAGCATAAATAATCGTGCTGCACGTGCGGTAGCCTGCGTAGCAAGCGTTTCCGTGCTGTTTCGGAGCAAAGAAAGACCGAGGACGAGATTCTCGGTTTTGGCCGCGCGAGAAATTAAACGAGAGGCAAAAAATGAAAGAGGCCATTTTTCGCGCGGCCTTTGGTCCGAAACAGCACGGAAACGCTTGCTACGCAGGCTACACGTGCGGCACGGATTTTAGCTCATATGTTTGCCGTTCTCTGCATGATGACGACTTGAAATCACCAAATTTGAGGTTATGATGACAACGTGACCATGTAACAGGGAATCTTTCATTCCCTATTTTCACTCTGAAATTTATTTTTAGGATACTTCGCCCACATTGTACGACGTGAACGAGATGGAATAATCGTGAAAGACTTTTACTAGGGCGAAATTCTATTTTGAGGGGACGTTTTCGTCGACGTCGCCGTCGTAGATCTTAAGGTCCCTATTGTTGCATGAAGTTGCGACGTGTGTTGAATGGACTGGCCAGACGCACGCAACATATCGCAATAGGGTGGCCAAACGTACGCAACATGTTGTGCCCAATAATGTTGCAAGATGTTGCGTTGAAATGTTGCGAGCGTTTGGCCAGGCCTTAACAACAGTTCCACGCCCGAAAAACACTGTATGAAGTTCCATTCGCCCATAAATGCCCTTGTCCTCGATTTAGGTGACCTGATTTTGACCAAACAAAGGTTTGAGAGAGAAAAGAGGAAATTCTCAATGCTTTCAAAAGATTGCCGTCAAGAGGTTAAGCAATAGATAGTAGTTTATTAAGAACTCTTTTCCAGTA
>JALIRR010009317.1:0-2500 GCA_023091755.1 Montipora sp. Colony 1 RG-2022 | reverse complement strand
TGGCTATTTACATTCATTTGCACTCAACTCTGCACAGTCTTCAGCCTAAAAATAAATATAATCGGAAATGTGGCTAATTCTTGACAGTTAAGAATTCTTTGAAAGAAAGCGTGTTGTCTGTTTTATGCTTCATTATCCAAGGAAAATGAAAAGGATTTAATCCTGAACTCCGGTGAGAAATTTAATTAGTTGCATATGCTTTTTGACACGGAGTGTGTTGCTTGTTTGCACGCACAGAATGAAATAGGAAGGTTTTGTAAATATGAACTAATTTGCATACGTGGGTTGAAATTGATGCGGGCGCAGTGTTTATAACGATGACAAGAATTCGTGGTGTTTGGTCATTCTGGTGTAAAATGAAGTTAATTTGGGAAGGCAGCAATATTTCTTTACGCTAATCTACTGCGCATTTAGGTGAATTTTTACGCTCTATACCAAATGTTATTTATACAACAATTATTTACAAACAAGAAGCTATTTTTAAAAATAGTGTTTCGTTTCCGGACTGATAATTTGTTTGGGTGTTTGGGAATGAGTACCAACATTTGAGGAGGACAAACAGGTACCAAAGGCAACCCAGTTTATAAACTCAACAAAATTACTCAATAGCTGTGTGTCCATAGCAACTTTACAACCTGTTTTGCTCTCTAGAATCTATTTATGCATTCGTCATCAACCAATCAGAAACGCGATAGTTTGTTGAGTATATAATAGTAGCTCATAAACCATGATTACTAAGTCGATTAAAACTTTTGATTTTCACATCTCCGTCACGCTCGACATCGTGAGCGAAGTATCCCAGTGTGACTAGTATGATTGGGATGAACGACCCTGAATTAATGATGCAGGAAGTCTACTACTCTTTGACACGCTTTGGCCTCAAGGAGTTTATTTTAAGTAAAATCCGTCACTTCAAAATATGAGTTTGCGCTATACTTCTTTTTAAGTCAATTGTTACCAGATGTGGTGCTTCACTTTCAACCGAAACAGCAAAATCGCCTTTCATTTTCTGTATAGTGACGAAAGGCCTCTATAAACAAAGAGATAGAGCATTTTACTCGAAGCACATACTTACTAACTTTCCATGCCTACAAAGTGTAAGAAGTTGTTCTTGCGTTTGTTGTAAATCTTTTTCTGTTTATTGTGTTTTGAAGGAACGTTGGTATGGGCAGTATGGCGGTTTTTGATCAGAGCGGAGCAAGTGTTGCTCCATTTCTAGTCTTACTGGTAAGTTTCTAGATCGTAGAAATTAATAGATAATCACCGCTTGTTAACCGGTTTTGAGGATGATGTTCATCCAACCTTTCTGTAATCGAAGCGCGCCATGAGACCGGCAAAGGGTACCCATCCTTACCCACCAGATGCAACATTGTATCTCCTTACGATAATTGAGGGAAAAGTTTTGCTGTCTAGGAATCTGCGTTGCTGGTGCGTGACCTCATTTGAATGAGCCAACCGGCTTGGTCCCACACAAATATCGCACTTATAGGAAGCTGTTTTTAATGTTGACCGACAGAATTGCAACCTCAAGGGTGATGTCGTAGTTAGTAAGCTCTGTAGTGTTTTGATATTCCATTCTACTGTTTTTTAGGGAAAATTTCATCCCGTGATTCCATTTGCAGTGATGAGTGGATTCGCTTTCATTTCCGGCTGCCTCTGTGCTTTGCTTCCGGAAACACTGGGAAAGCCAACTCTTGAAACATTGGAGGATAAACCGGATAGCAATCTTTTACCTCACCCCTCTGAACCGTAGCCACTGGGGCTTACCTCTCTCCGACCATTACCCATTCTGTCTAAACTGAATTCCTAAAAACAAACTGGGTTTTCAAAATGTTTTGAAGTAGGCGGCCGAGTCTGGAAAAGTAGGCGGCTGTGATAGTCGAGGGTCCTCTGGCCCCGCAATTCTAGGGGGGTCTTGGGGCATGCTCCCCCAGAAAATTTTGAAATCTAGAAGCTCGGAAATGCCATTTTCAACGTTCTAGCATCTATTTGAGACGTAATAACCCTAATTTTCATGAAAAGAAGTCAAAGGAATGCTGATCTACGAACATTGGCTTATCCTACTTTACAGAGTATAGCATGAAAATGAAAGAAATGCTTTCATCATATTTGTATGAGATGGAAATGTTCAAATAAAAAATCATTTATGATGTTTCAAAATTCACACTTCTTTTGTCTTAATTTCAAGGCAATTGCATGCAAACAGCTTACTGAAATGTTGACGGCCGAAAAACAATAAGTTGCGAGGAATCTAAACATGCACCGTTCTTTTTTTGACTTATTTATATAGTATATATATACAAACAGCAAAATTTGCATTTTCCGACGACTTTTATTTCAATAGACACGAATCCATGATGTCCTATATCTATAAAATCAGTCGACCGTATTTTATTTAAGAACGTTCGCGCCCATTGCTACTGCGCATCCTTACAGCACACGCAAATTCACATGACACGTCATGCATCGAGCGGCCGCGCTAAGTACTAAAATGAACAAT
>JALIRR010009316.1:7500-10000 GCA_023091755.1 Montipora sp. Colony 1 RG-2022 | reverse complement strand
TGAGCGTTGATTTTTATCCAAAGGCTGTTTATTTTGAGTATAAGGTTTGGATTTCACGGTCCGCCATTACTCACATTCAAAACTGACCGATTGGATCTCAGAGGGTTGGATCTAGGGAAAAGTGACGTCCTTTATTCACTAGCTTAAAATTTCAGCGTGTAAACGCAGCTTATTATATATGCAAAACATAAGTTTAAACATCTGAAAGCCCGAAACTCCTGTGCTGAATATTAATTTAGCCGCGTACACACGCATTCACTACTTGCACAATCCCATAATACACGTCTATTATCCCCAAAAACGTTTGCATAACCATTGTTTGCAATTTCTCTTGGGACATGAAAATGTCCCAAGAGAAGTCGAAAACAATGCCTACGCAGATTTTTGGGGCGTAAAAGAGGTGTATTATGGAATTTGTGCAAGTAGTGAATTGCATTCTTAAACCCGGGAGTCTTTCGCGTCATTTTCTCCTCGACCCAGCTTTCTGATTTTAAAGTTGATAATTAATGACCGACCAAAAAATAAGAAACAGGTGTCTTTTTAAAATGAGAACTTAAAACTTGGGTCACTTAGTGTTTAATTAACTTAGTTTTGAAATCCAAAAAAAAGAATAATTATGTTTTGGTCATAGTAACACTTTAACAGGCCGGCATATGTAGGAATGTGTATTCTTGATCTTTCAAAGACTTTAATGTATGATTTTCACCACAGTTACGTCAAAAATGTCGTATGACAGCAAAGCTAAATTATTATTCAAAGACACACACAGACTCACTATAGCTTATGAATTGAAACCGATGATGTGCATCCAGACGTTTGCAATGATAAAAATAAATTTGACAACAGTGATTACCCTGAAAACTCCCCGTATTTCGACAAAACCAATGAAAAGTTAATAGGCAAATTGAATGATGAGACTACTGGTATTCCTATCACTAAGTTTATTGGTTTGCGATCAAAGATGTATACTTAGATGAAAGATAACTACCAAGGTGGAAAGGCCGCCAAGGGAATCAAAAAGAACGTTATTAGAAATGACATCAAACATGAAGACTATAAGAAAACACTGTTAAACAACGAACAAATATATCATTCAATAAAGACGATAAGAAGTCAAAACCATAAAATAGGAAGCTACGAAATTAACAAAGTGTCAATGTCATGCGTTGACGACAAGCGATATATTCATGCAAATGATATAACAAGCTATGCTTTAATATGGACATCATAAGATTTGAAGATGTGACGTCACGCCACAGCTGTGGCGGCCTACATACAAGTTTCTCAAGCGCGCTCTCATTATTCTGAAATACCTCCTGAAAAAGCAGTGCTTTTTTACCCAAATGTAATACAATTGTATGAGATCATCACAATAGAACCATAACAATAACAAAACATAATCACTCTCAATCACTGGATGACAACTTTACTGACAAACTTAACTATAGTGATAATGTGAATATTTAAACACACTTCCATCTGGATGACAAACTTTACTCATAATGCGCCGATCAACTCGAAACTTCAACACAACCCCCCCCCCGTTCAAATTCCCTTCCTCCTCGGATCAAAATGGTGTTCAAATGCCCTACCCTATCGTCGGATCTGTCTGTCATACCCTACTAAAGAACAATTGTCGTCGGCTCCTGTCGTCTTTAACAAAGACCTTTTGAAGACCTTTTTTGTAAGCCAATCGCTCACAAATGCTATATCCCTCCCTTTACACTCTTCCATCTCGTCCAAACACTTGTTTTATAGCTGTTAGCGACTTCGGCGCCCGAAAAAAAAATTATTCGAAACCTGACACTTCCGGTTCAATTTTCCCCACCCCACCCACGCAAAGGTCAAATTCCCCACTCCCCGGGCACAAAAGATAGTCAAATGGTTTGCCCGGGGGGGGGGGGGGGGGGGGGATGTTGAAGTTTCGATTTGATCGGCGCAAAACTATCTTATTAGTATGTATTTATGAGATCATTTTCATGGAAAGGCCCTATTTTTGTCATCATATGGTGATTCTTTGCTGTTCCATTTGATTATGTGAATATTTAAACACATTCGAGCCATAATAAGTACGCCCCATCGCTCGCTAACCGCAATCCGCTTTTAAACCGCTTAAAATCGCAATGTGATTAACAGTGATACTTTTACAATAATATGAGAATCATAGCATTGAAGCCATAAGAATTATAAAATCCTACCGTTTTCCAAAAATTAAAAACGTATATTTTTCCAAAAAGTTATAAAATAGTATAGTTTTCCAAAAATTATTTTCTTCTGATGGTTTTCATCAAATGGTAAGTAGTATTGGAGTTGGCCGGTTTTGGGATCATTTTTCAAAAATGATCCCAAACTGCCAACTCCTATATTACTGATCCCGCTTCAATGGGAACTTGAGGTCTCGGTAAAGGTAAATTTGGGCATCTCGTTGAATATTTTTTGTTTTTGCAAATCTTGAATCGGTTGGCTGTGAAGTATATTTTCCCGAAAAAAATATCTGAAA
>JALIRR010009316.1:0-2500 GCA_023091755.1 Montipora sp. Colony 1 RG-2022 | reverse complement strand
ATTCTGCAAGGAGGGGCCACAAAATGGTAACCGATAGCAAAAAAGTATACATCAAGGATTGTCAAATGTGAGGAAAATATAAGTTGGATTTTCTCTGCCATTTAGGTCCAAAAATTGAGCAATGGTTCAAACGTTCGTTGGGATTTGTCACTGAGGATTTTAAACAACGACGGAAAAATAGTCGTGGCGCTTTGCGGCACGCATTTTATTTTATAGGGAAGATATCGTTGACGTCACCTATTGTCATTAACGTGCCAACCAGAACCTCACTGGCTGTCGAAACAAAGCGTCTTTTGTTCCTGTGGTTGTCACATTTGAATAGCAAAAGCATTGCTTGTAAACAGATATCTTTCCTATAGTGGACATCAATTTAGTTTTACATGGCAATCTTTTTAATAACTATACCATTGCCATCAGATCATTGGCTACTTTGTGAAACCAAAATTTTCTAAGGTTAAAAGGCTTACTTCAACGCTAATCTTTGCCAGTGTTTCGGCCTCAGGAAGAGTTCTGTCCCTTACACAATCAAAATTTGATGTTTACTGCGTAGTTGAAAATGGAACTTGCATAAGGAAAACCTAATTGTAATAACCGTGATACAAACTCAAGTGCTTTTTAGAAAATGAACAGATTTGCTAGATTTGTCTTAAGCGCAGAATTTGAAAATATCACTAACGCAAAAGTGCACCACTTAGTAATTAGCATCTAACTTGAAGAAACTGAAGAATCGGGAGCGCTGTTAAATTCATAACTCACTGGATATCCGATCCTCCAGTTTTGAGAAACTTCACTACAATGCGACATAAGAACCAAGAAAAACAGTTAGTATATCTTTCGTTGTCCTTGTAACCTGTTTCTTACTTCAAGGGAATGTAAACCCCAAAACTCTATTTTTTTCTGTGTACATAGTTAATAAGAACACACTTCTAGCATACCGAAAGTGCTATTCTTATTTGCAACTGGGCGAGTTTTTAAGTAGAAAATCCTGTTCGAAGCACCTGCCATTTTGATTGCGACATCTTGACTGATACGTCACCAGTGGAACCTTTACCGACCGGAAGAGAAATTTTTTTCTCCACGACTTTTCAAAAATACGCATGTGTGGGCGCTAATTCGTTTATTACAATATGGTAAAGAGGTGTGTTGAAATAAGTTTGGGCTAAAGTTGTTCAAGTTAAACGAGCCAATTTTGTAGAACCGACAAAACACTCGATGATTTGTAGCGCTCATTTTACCCCCGACTGCTTCTCGCTCCATCTTGCCCGCTCGGGTAGCCAATCAGAGCGCGCGATTTGGTTCATCTTGCCCGCTCACGGAGCTAGTCATATAATAAGTTTTCATATTGGGCCGTACCTTGAGTGCCATTTATAACTACAAATTGATTGTTGAAGTAGTGCATAATCAAGTGCATAATCAAGCTGATTGATTAATAAATTATTATTACCCTCATGAATTTCTTTGTTTGTTTGTTTGTTTGTTTGTTTTTTAGCATCAGCGATGTCTTCATCACTTGTGACTCCAAGTACTTTAGGTTCTTCCTCCTTGCGTGAGTAAAAGCAAGTAACCGATAGCTAGATAGATAAACTTCTTATGAAACAAATTGCAGTCGCCAATGCAACTAAACTGCTTGTTGTAAAATATACCCAATAAAAGCATAGAAAAATTACATTTATAAAACATGTTAAAATTATCATGTATAGTTACAAATGAATATATTTGTTTGTCTGTTTTTAGTATCAGCGATGTCTTCATTACCTGTGACTCCAAGTACTTTGGCTTCTTTCTCCTCGCGTAAGTAAAACCTAGTAACCGATAGGTAGATAGATAAACCTCTTATGAAACAATTTGCAGTCGCCAATGCAACTAAGCGCTTGTAAAATAAACCGAATAAAAGCATAAAAAAATAAATTTATAAAACATTTAAAAATTATTATGTAAAGTTACAAATGAATATCTTTGTTTGTTTGCTTTTAGTATCAGCAATCAACAATCATAAACCGAATAAAAGCATAGAAAAATAAATTTATAAAGCATTTTAAAATTATCATGTAAACAAGGGCACCCAACGTCAATTTTTGGAAAATATCTGTTCGGAAGATAATTTGAGATCAAGAATTTTCGAAACATTTGTTTGTAAAATTTCTTGCTTGCCAGCGAGCCTGTCCTAGGATTTCGAACATTTAAAAAATGGTATAATTGCCGATATTTAATGGCTTTTTACCCTAAAAAATTAACCTAGAATTTTCGGGAGCCTTTTTTCTGGCTGAAATTTTCGAAAAGGTAAGTTTTGATCCCTATAATTTTCAGCTCACTAGTAGACTATCAGCTAGGAAATCCGAACAGATAAAAGATTATTAGGGGATAAAAATATGTCTATATCTACCATTTAAATACTAAAATACGTGTAACAATGCTATGTTTAGTGGTTTCGAACTATATTCTCGTTGGGTGCCCCTGTGTAAAACAACAAATGAATATATTTGTTTGTTTGTTTTTAGTA
>JALIRR010009315.1:7500-16300 GCA_023091755.1 Montipora sp. Colony 1 RG-2022 | reverse complement strand
GAACCTGTAAAAAAGCTGAAGAGTTGAAGGATGATTTTCATCGAACTATAATCTGACGTGTTAACGCTATTTACGCGCGCTAATTACATTGATGCTTAGACCGATCAAAGAAAGTGGGTATGGCTGTCAAACAAAGTGGGTGGGGTAGCGATATGAAAATTTATGCTCATTCCACAGTTCAGTGATTTTCATAGCTCTGTAGTGACTAACAGAATTCCCTCAAATGGCCATCAAGCTAACAATATTATTGGTGACACAGGGATCCCACTACCCCAGCCAGAAATTAATTAGTAATTACTTAGTTCCAAATAAACATGAGTTGAGTTTATCTTTGACACTGTCCCCCGATTAAAGGGCTGCTCTTGACCGTGACTGAATGGTTGGTGAGTTGAGTGCTGTGTAACAACTCATATTCAAACCAAGACCAATAAAGGTTGAGCAATTCTGGTGAAACATTTGATTCCAGGATTGAGCTAAATGTTTATGTTCTATTCATAGGTTTTTGTACAGCAATTTAAGTCATATCCATGTTGACCAATCCTTATACAAAAAGGCTGCTGAGAAGGCAAGAAGATGAAGAAAAGCATTTTACTTCTTGAGTCAACTCCCTTTTAGAGAGTCTTGGGAGTAGAAAGTGGCCACCAAAGTTAGCCTTTTCTTAATGACAAGCCCTTCAGAGTCAAAAAAGTGTCATGTTTGGCAATTAAAAAAGATATTTTCTAGCAGAAAAAGAATTGCCATCGAGAATACAAACAACAGTACTGTCTTACATTGTATTAAATCAATATTTTAGAAGAGTTAATGTATGCTAAGAGTTGGTTTGAACACAATTTCATCCCATAGACAGGATTGTTGAAACATTAGGTGTTGAATTATTGTAACTTTTAAAACCTGATTAGCATCAAACTACGGCCTAATGTCATATGTAAGTGATTGGTTAATGCATTATTTATGCCCTTTGTGATTTTAAAGCTGTAATCATGGAAAAATATATTATACATGTAGGTAATTCATACAGTTGTATTAATAGCTGGTGCACTAGCCTATTATTTTGGCTCAAGGTTACATTAGGAAAGGAATTGGAAATGAAGGAAACTTTATTTAAGTGTCTAGTCATTCTTGCACTGGAGCACTCATTGGGGACACTGTAAACTGAAATTAACAATCACTACAAATCAAGTCAAATGTTGAATTTTGAGGAAAACCAGAGTACCTGGAGAAAACCTCTCGGTGCAGAGTAGAGAACCAACAGACTCGACCCATATGTGACGCCTGGGAAGTCTGGGAACTGAACCCAGGCCACATTAGTGGGAGGCGAGTACTCTCTCCACTCCATCCCTGCACCCCTGGGAAAGGGTTAAGGTTGTTTTATTGATGTTAAGACAGTAACCTGTAAACCTAACCTGTGATCTGTGACCTGTAAAAAATGCCTGGCGCATGTTAAAAAAGAAATGCACTAAGGAGCTCTGCTGAATGGGAATTTCATACCTAACGGCTCAAATCAAATATTGGGTTTTGGTAAGAGTTGCCAGAGAAAACAAACTTTTAAAAAAAGCTCTGACCATGTGTGGCACCATGTCCAGTAATCAAACCCAGGACATGTTGGCGGAAAGCTGACTACCCTGCTACCTTCCATAACTGAGTACAATGATACAAACAAAAATGAATTATGTTTAATACTTTCCTTTTAGGAAGAGGAACAAGGAGCATGCTCTGATGGAGTGTTTTATGGAATAAGATACTTTACCTGCCCAGCTGGGAGAGGTTTCTTTACTTTACTAAATCACTGCAGGCAAGACTCGCGGTTTACTCCAAACTCACCAGCAAGTGAAAACAGTCCGTCTGGCAAAGGTACATGCATATGTCTGTCATTGTGTACTTTTTAAGGCCAGCCACTACAGCCTTCAGGGTTTTCCTATGTGTAATTTTTGTTTGAGAATATTGTTCTGTCAGTCAAAAAAAAAAACAAAGGCTGCATTTCAAAGGATTTCTCACACACTAGGGGCTATTGTCATGCTGATGGAAAAATCAAAGCAACTGAGAAATTTTAGTTAACAATGACAGACAGCAAAAAAGCAACTGGTGAAAGCACTAAACGCATGACTTAAAAGCGGGGCCTCTGGTCCAGACTCCAGAGATTTGTGGTAAAACATTTTCCAATTTGTCAATTTCATTTAAGAGACCATAACAACTATAACTTAGCATTGGCTGTTACTAACACTGAAAACACATCCATAAGACAAAGTTTGCTTTTGTGACTGTTGGTATAATTCAGCCTGTAAATTAAAAACTAAAACACACAGGTTAATTTTTTGTGTTAACTTTCACTTTGGCTTGACTTTTGTTCTCAGTTGAAATAATGTAACCCTAATTAACTGTAATTTGAATTTTAATAGCTCGTGATAAATGAAAACAGAAACAGGGCACATGCCCAATTTACAGTTAATGCTGTGCTCAGTCCATATGCCATGACCTCGGCCCAAATATTTTTCTCTCGGTAAATAATCTGCCTAATCTCAGTAAATAAGCAGTTTATCATATGGGCTCTTTACACTCACTATTCATGAGCAGTCATCAGAGTATGAAGTTTTGCATGGAAAGTTTATCTAATATGTTGCTTGCATTTACTTTTTTGGCATTAAATAACTTGGATGTTAAAAAGTGACGAAATCCTCTAAAATCTGATCGCAGGGAGAAGTAGGTGTTCCTAGCAGAGCCTTACGGCTTTGTCCGGGCCTGCTTGCGCTGGTGCATACAGCCCTCATACTGGGATTTTCCCAATACTTTTACAATAAAAGTTCGCACGGGGCATACAGGCCATGATAAAGTAACTTACTGAAAGGAAAGGTCAATTGAAAACACTGACCACTGGACCAGGGCAACTTCCTAGTAGTAAACTACAAAGGAAAAAAAAAAGGCTTGTTTTTGGTGTTGTGTTTCTCACTGGGAGATAAAATAGAAACAAAACTATTCACGTTATATTGTTCATATCAATAAAACATAACATCTGGTAGGTTTCTTAGGATGCATTTGGCCTGAAATTGCCCGTAAGTGACCCTAGATGAAAACGGTATTCTTATATTTGTCAGAAAAGTGCCCCTCCCTTTGATCAGAGTACAACAGACATTTCAAAAACATCCTCAGTCTTCATAGAATCAGGGGAACTTCAGTTACCACTGTGACAGTGCTGTATTTTACATGTACTTTTTTCTTTTGATATTAGCATTTGGGAGTTTGCCTTCACCCGTCGTGGAAGGCATAACAGAGCCTCCTGTTTCCCTCGAAGATAAATACTGTGGAAACATGCGTGGTCTACAGGGGCACCACAACTCGTGTTACCTTGATGCTACACTGTACAGTATGTTTGCCTTCTCGTGCGTGTTTGATACTTTGCTGCATCGACGGAGGAAAGATGCTGATTTACAAGAATACGATGAAGTGCAGTGTGTGCTACGGGAGTCCATTGTTAATCCTTTGAGATTGTAAGTCAGAAACAAGTGGATCATACACTGCTAAAGCACAATGGCAGCAAGGCCCCTGTTCCCTGTTAGGAGAGTCTTGAGTCTAAAGTTTATTTTGAGACAGGGTAAAAGGAAGGACTTCTCTGGCACACAACACTCTTTGATCAAATGATTAAGGTGCCGACCACAGTATCAGAAACATCTCCTGAATGATATTGAGCCTTAAATGACACTGCACGTATTAGTTAGTACAACTAAGCTTGCTTCACCTGATATAAGGAATGTGATCCCGTGCTTCTTTGTTCAGCAGCATATACCTTTAAAGCAAATACGAATGCCACTCCACACTCTTTTACAAATTCTGCTTTGTACTTAGAAAGGCTGGATGATCCAGAATGTTCTATGCATTACCCCAGGACTATTCTATTTATAGAGTAGGCAATACCGATTTGGCATGACACTGCATTCTCTAGACGATTCTCGAACATTACAGTCGCCTGTTAACACTGGCATATACTTGACAGGAAACGTTGTGTGGCAGAATATAATCTAAATGTGTCATTGGAAAGCGAGACTCTGCAAGAAGGGAACCACGAATGAAAATAAAATAAAGTTCTTTATTCCAACTTTTCCGAAGTAGCAAGGAAGTAGGTTTTATATTTTATTTGTAGGAAAAAATGGTAATTCTAGGTTGGATTAGGAATAAACTGGAAAATATGTAACAAAGAAATGATTTCAGCCGAGACTGGATTGCAGTCATAATTTCCCACGTTATATTGTAAGCTTTTGGAAATTTTTGGTGAGCACCTTAAATTTACTAGATATCATAGATGGTCTTAACTCTATGGATACTGGCACAACATATTCGTGGTTGAAAGGTTGTAACAGGCCAAATGAGTTACATGTTTTCTTTTACTTATAGGCATGGTTTTGTTCGAGCAGACCGTGTCCTCGAGCTTAGAGAGTTGCTTGACAAACTCAGCTCCACAGCTGGACTTATTAATGAGGAAAAAGGTAGCTTTTTGACGTTTTACTGATGAGCAATAAAAAGTATGTAGTGAAAATAAAATTGTTTGCCTCGGCATGCTGCAGTGAAGATATTAAGGGTGTGTTCCATTTACCATATTGCGGAATAAGAATATGTAGAGTGATGAGTTAAAACGGTATGTCTGGCGTTTTGAAAAAAAAAGGGGAAAAAAAGGAACTTTATTTAAGTGTCTAGTCGTTCTAGCGCAGAAGTACTAATTGGGGACACTCTAAATTGAAATTAACAATTAACACAAATCAAGTTAAATTTTGGTTTTTGAGGAGAGGGAAAACCGGAGTACCCGGAGAAAACCTCTCGGTGCAGAGTAGAGAACCAACAAACTCAACCCACATATGTCGCCGGATCAGGGAATCGAACCCGGGCCACATTGTGGGAGGCGAGTGCTCTCACCATTGCACCATCCCTGCACCAACAAGAATAATGAAAATATGTTTAAAATAGCATTTTACAAGGTGTTCGACAGTTTTAATGTTTTAATGTGGATCTCCGTAAAAACGAAGGATTTCTAATTTTTATTCCGTGTATTTCTATTCTGGAATAATTGAACGCACCCTAAATGTAACGATCATGTTCCTTTTGATTTGCAAACTACAGTCAAGAACTGAAAGGATAATTCTTTAAAACTACGTAGGTGCGATTAGTCACAATCCCTATTGGACAACAACAAGCCTTTTAAATTTATTAATAAATAGAAATATTTTCAACCTCCACCACTTGGTTATTTTATGGGATCCGTTTTTGATTGAATGCCTTTTTTGCTTCCAGATCCAGAGGAGTTTCTCAACTCCCTTCTTCAGCAAGTATTGAAAGCAGACCCATTCTTGCATTTGAAGTAAGATTTCTTCTTTATCTTAATTTTCTCTTGTATTCAAGTTTGTTGTGCTTACAGATCATGTCAGTGTTACCTCATTAATAGTCCCTTCCTGAAAATACCAAATATTGGATTATCAGGTTAAGGCTTGTTTGTACCGCCGTCACGTAAAAATTACCAAAGTTTTTCAATTACGAGAGAATGGCAATGAATTTTGAAGTATTAACCTTGCTTTGGCGTGAAAGGCGTTAGTCCTTCTGGGTGGATAATCCGTCTGTTTCCCGTATTTTATCAAATGAACTATGTTGTTCTTCAAATGAATGAAGGGGGTAGTTTCTAAAGAAACTGTGGTGCTGTGTCGGTGGGGAAGTAGTATACAAAAATTTGGTTTTATCAACGGAGTTGATAATGTAAATTGGCCACCTTACAGAGATTCCAAAAGCTGAGGTTTCGAGCGTTAGCCCTTCGTCAGAGCGAATCGGATTCGCTCTGACGAAGGGCTAACGCTCGAAACGTCAGCTGTTAGAATCCGTCTGTATGGTGGCCAATTTACAGTGTCAACTCCGTTGATAAAACCAAATATTTTGTTCTTCGCCTAGGACGATTTGACTCTAGTATAAGTAGAAAGGGCCAATGTTGCTTTGAATTCTTCTTTGCCAATGTTATCACTATTTTGGTAATTTTTGTGAAGATCTCGAGATGTTCGTAAAAAGGACGGCGAGGGAGCGTATTTCTATCAGATCATAACAGACAAAGACGACTCTGTCAAGCTCGCTCAAGTTCAACAACTTTTGGAGCAGTCATTTTTCTCAGCAGATATTATTCTCGCGGAGGTTAGTAGTATTTTGTACACGTAAAAATGGAAATGTGGAAAGTCGTAGAAGAAATGACACCTTTTGGAAGCGACTGGTATCTTGATTCATTGGCGCCCTTTGCTACTTGCGCCGATTTCATTGCAGTTCGGAATCTCGTTGCATTAAAGTGTAATCACACGACAATTTTTGACGTTCGGATTTTTTGTTCCCTGATTGTCAGTAAAGCCTAGGGAACGATGCTTGCCTTCTTAGCCCGAAAATATTTGGATGTGGAGAGACCTGAAAACGCTTTTAGCGCCAACGGGTTGGTTAACTACAAAGAGTAACGTTCTTAACTACGAGGATCATAGCTTCACTTTTTTTTCTTTTTTTTATCATAGCTTCACTTGATATATCCGCAGTTTAATATGGATATGATTCATTCATATATCATTTCATTCGTTGATTCATTGATCACAAGAACATTTGAACCCACAAATCACCAGCTCCCAACATTAGTGGCTTCATAGCTCAGTTGGTTAGAGCGTCGCACCGGCATCGCGAGGTCACGGGCTCAAACCCCGTTGAAGTCCTGAAATTTTCAGGCCTCTCTACGCAATTGTTCACATTGGGTTCATATCTACGAGAATCATAGCTTCAGTTGATTAAAGAGTAAGGAGTTAAAGAAACGACTACGGCTGCGCCATCGACAACGTCACAAAACAAAAATATCAAAAATCGTGCTGCACGTGCGGCACGCATATTAGCACATGTCAACAACGACGTTACTGGGCAACGCGTCTTACCGTGGCCACTCAACAAACTTTCACATTTGACAGTTGCGTATAAAAATACGTCAACTCAAAAACTCATGCAACGGTGTTCAACTTACAACTAAGCGAACTTTGCGAGGAGGCGCGACTATCAATCAAATTCACACATCCTGATTGACGGACATTTTGGAAAAAAACTTTGTTAGGTGGCCACGGTAAGGCGCATCGCACTGTAAATCACCCAATATTGGGATTTGATGACAACGTAAGCTTACAAATGTGAATCTTTCATTCTCTATTTTACTGAGACACTGCTCTTACCAATTTATTTTTAGGAGACCTCGCCCATTTTGTGCGACGTGAACGAGGTGGAATAATTACCAAAGACTTAGGGTAATGCAAAATTTTTATTTTGAGGTGACGTTATCGTCGAGGTCGCCGTTGTAGATCTTGAACTAGGGTCTGAAAGATTAGGGAAGAGGACGAGAGCGACTACGACTACGAGTTTTCCCTACTGAGCATGCGCATAAGGTTTGGAGACCGACATTTTTCGAAGTGCGCGTGCTCAGAACGGAAAAATCATTCTGGTAATCATTCTCGTCCTCCGATCCTAAGGCCCCTAAAGATTTACTGACGACAGCGACGGTCACGAAAACGTCACCGCAAAATGTAACTTTGCACCATAATATTAAGTTTTTCGCAATTTTTCCACTTCGTTCACGTCGTTAAAATTAATGTTAGCTCAGTAGCAGGAAAATGCCTCTAAATGCAAATGCGTAGTTCTTCCCATACGGAAAATGTTGTATTTTTGGTGCAATTTCAAAGTTAAAAGGTCATATGTTATAGTTGGATAAGTCTAAATCTGAGACCGGAGATGGGCAAGTAACTCCTTAATCTTCAGAAAGCCGCTCTTTGTCTTTTCACTTCGTATCTGCTTGGAACAGAAAAAAGAGAATCTCTCGAGCCATTTTGGCAAAATAACGCATTTTCTTTGTATTAAAAACTAGTTAAGCTATTACCACTGCTTGAGAGCCTTATGAATAATTGATGATGTCCGGCCATTCTGCGCGATGTTTTCTTTTTTAACCAATGATTGTTTTGTGGCGTTGACGTTAACGTCCCTAACACCCAGTATCGTGCGGGAGTGGACGGGCTCGAACCCAGGCCGGACCAATATTATGGCCTTTAAATAACTGAAGAGAAAGGGCTGCTTTGCGGTCGCATTTACAAACAATACATTGGCAATTTTCGAAATATCAAACATTCAGCTTGATAGTGAGGTAGTGAGGACAAAAACAATAGAAACTCGTTGGAATGAATGTAAGAAATATTTACATATCATCCACTTTCCTTTGTCTTTGTCCTCACTGCCTCACAATCAAGCTGAATTTTAATATATCGAAAAAGGCCTATTGATTAGATTTTCAAGTTTCTCCGGTTAGGAGGATAAAAGTGCCCTCTCAGAACACTTGTGTAAAGCCCCGCCTACACGAGCAATTTTTATCTGCTCGTGTAGACGAGGAAGTTTGGCCGTTTTTTATGTGACAAATGTATTTGCTGAAAAGCTGCTGGCGTGTTAGGTGTTATGTGACAAATAAAAGTTGTCACATACGAAAAAGTGCTCACATAAAATGTTGCATTTCTTTCTTGGCGCATCATTATGTGTTATTACCCCTTGCAGCTTACCTTAGTATGGTAGTAAACAGACCTACAATGTAACACTTATTGGTGCGCAATATCATATCTAGTGCATTTGAAGTTCTGCACGGAAGCGGAGACAAACTCACTGATTTTTCTTGTTTGTGCAGCTTCCGTCATGTCTGATCCTTCAGATGCCGCGATTCGGCAGCAGATACAAGATGTACGACATGATTCTTCCCAACCTAGAACTCGATGTCTCCAGCATTGTGGAA
>JALIRR010009314.1:2500-16301 GCA_023091755.1 Montipora sp. Colony 1 RG-2022 | reverse complement strand
CTGTAGCACGTACCACAGGCAAGCCAGTGTATGCTTCACAGAAGCATCTAGTTTGAAAATAATTTTGAATAAATTTTCGACCCTCGACCATTTACCCTCGACCCTCGACTAGTTACCCTCGACCCTCGACCCTCGACCAAAAGGCAAACTCACCAGTGTGTTCAATCAGCCATTGTGCCAAGCATTTAGGCTTATCAATAGCATGTTAATTTTCACATCACGCCATCAAATTGTAAAATCAAAGTCGCTAGGTTTTCTGATTTTTTAATCCATACCAGGTAAAAAATTACCTTGAAGTAAATCCTTTACCAGTTTTAGGCAACGTAGCGTTTTTCGTTTTGAGAATACAGCATTTGGAATTTTCAAATTTCGCCTCGCGTGACACCAAGACAGTAACTGAGATAAAGCTGTCTGATTCAAAAACGGTTTTGCCTTGTGGTTTTTGGCAAACTAAGCATTAAAAGCTGTAGAGGACATGTTTATGCTCATTTAATTCAGTTCACGATCAAAAAGAGAGGGATTTTATCGCAAACTGAGGTCCAGATGTTTTGTTGATTCGAGGCCATACGAGGAACAACAACTTAACATGGCGTCTCCATGTAAAGCTCTGTCAAATTGAGTGACATGTTTCGACAAACAACTTAGGCCCGGGTCGCACTTGAGACAAACATTTGAAATGTCCTACGACTTTTACCGACAAAGTTGTTTTAAACCTTGTCCCAGACAATGTTAGACATTTCGGTTTAGGGTCGCATGTACAGAGACAATCAACCGTGACATATGGTAAAGTAAACAAAAGTCTTGTCAGTGCCCGCCATTTCTGGCATAATTTTAATTTTCCCGCTGTTTTATTCAAAGTGGCGAGCAGAAGCAATCCCAATCAATGAATCAACGAGAAATCGCCATCTTTCTGGCTTTCTATTTCTACCTTTTAAACGTGAGTGTAGCTAACGATGCGCAAAGAGTCATCCTCCTTTCTTGTACTGTACAAATAAGAACACTTCAGACTCAACTTTTGATGCTAAACCAACGGCGAAGAAGACGTCCTATATCCATTGTGCTGATCGTAAGAGTTATCTGTGTCACTCCCCCAAAAAACGGGAACATTTGATCGAAAACCTGAATTCATGTCTAGGCACGAGTGACCGACTGTACAATTCAGTCGCAACGAAATAATGAAGTGCAAACCGAGTACGTTACATTTTTAAGGCCTTTTGAAACTGATCGACAACTTTATCCCAAGGAAAACACTTTTTTGTTTTTGTTCCTAAAATGTCCTGGTTTGTGGCAGGACTACGGCTTCTTTGAAGACTTGTCTCTGTAGACAAGTTTTTGTCCGCTATAGACAAGTAGGTCGCACTGGCGTGGTCAGCTGTTGACAGGAATCTGACATTTTTCTGGTTATCAAAACAAAGTTGTCCCAATTTTGTCTCAAGTGCGACCCGGGCCTTAGAAACAATGCACCAAACAGACTTGAGACTTGGAGCAGACATGTTTGTATTAGTCTTTTGTAACATTCATTTTCTTGGCTTCTTTCTTTGAACGGTTTCGGATTTATTGTTTTACTACGTGACCAGTCTACAGACACTTTGAGTGTGTTGATTTGGCCATTGTGAGTAAACACCCATCATTAGAAATCAATAAATCAAGTATTAAAAAAAAGGATTAATGTTTGCGATCTCAGGGTCTTTCATCTCCTACCCTCTCTGGGAGACGAAAGATTGTAAATTAATCTACATGTAATCGGTTGTGTAAACGACAACAACATAAATCGTGAAAAGAAATATAGAAGTGGCAATCAGGCCCTGCAGAGCGCTCACAAGACCCACTTAGCAACGGCACAGCTTGGGGGTTCCATCGCCATTCCTTCCAGAACAGGAATCAAAAAACAGGAAAAGAAGATTGGAAAAAGCCTTTAACAACCAAAAACAACAATGAAATCAAGCAAAAAAACAAGTTTATAAAATGATAAGATTAGAAGTCTTCTGCGGGGACAATACTCAGTGATCTCTCTCATATCCAACGCGCTCTCGTGGAATAATTGTTAAGTAGACAATTAAGCTAACATCAAACTTAATGGTATGTGATAGGTCAAGTCAATAACATTTGACAACAAAAAATAAATCCATTCCTCCTAGTGCAGGAATCAAAAACGTGAAATGAATATTGGTTAAAAAGCCTTAAACAACCAAATAAAAAGACATACACTCTATTTTGCTTTATAGACAAACCAAAGCAAACGAATGAAGCGGCCTATCTCCAGTCAGTATTCCAAATACGTTTCAACTGTTTGTCTTGACATTCTTCAAAAAGCTTTAGTAAAAGTAAACAATAATAATAATAATAATAATAATAATAATAATAATACCTTTATCTTATATAGCGATAATTCCAATGTTCAAAACCGCTTTACAATGACAATAAATTATAAACTAAATTATAAAATTATGTACATAAGAATAAAAGTAAATATTTACAAAGGATGTATTTATAAAAAGGGTTATATATCATGATTAATAGACAAAGACAAAAAATAAAACAATAAACACATAAACAATGGAAGAAACACATGAGATAAGACAGGTTTTGTAATCTTATTTCACATATCATAAACTCTTGCACCAACTCAATGGCAATAACTAGTCAAGGTATGCTTGTTTGAAAAGCCAGGTTTTAAGTAAGCCTTTGAATATAGATATAGAATGACGTGATCGGATGTTATGAGGGAGTGTATTCCACAGCTCAGGGGCTGGGCAAAGGAAAGCTCTTTCCATAAGAGGTAAGATTATAAGAGGGCTTAAACAGAAGATGGAGGTCAGACGACCTTAGAGTCCTTGAAGGTCTATAAGATTTGATTGAGTCAGACAAATAAGACGGTTAGTTAATTCCTGTGGTTTGTATCACTATAATACCATTTCGGTTTTTTAAATATCCTGCATCCCGTCAATCCCCCCCCCCCCCAAATATCCCATATCCCTATAAGTTTTTTACCTAAATCTCCTGTATAGGGCCTCGTTGTTTACACTGGATAATTTAGTAGCATTAATAATAAGAACTAACCGCTTTCTGTTTTTACAACAAATAACTTCTAGTTAAATTATATCTTTATCTTTCTGGTAATCTCTCCCCATCTTCCGAACTTTACCCGTGGTTATAGTTCACTGTAACTGGACAATTTGTGTTAACTTTTTGTGCATCCCACGAATACGCCCTTATAGACGTCTTGTTCAAAGTGGAAAAACGATATACTTGGCCTACACAATCTCGTACCCAGTGTCCTCGGGCTTTTTGGCCAGCAGGTGATCACCCGCTGACCAAGAAGCCCCAGGACTCTGGGTACGAGATTGTAGCCTACAGCGAATTTATATAACAGTGACCATTTTTACTGTTGGTTGGTCATAGTAGAAAGAACGAAAATTGTATTTCCCTTGTATCATCCACACAAAAAAAGACTTCTTTCGTAAAACGACGATAGCACGATTAATAATGAGGGAAGCGTCGGGATCTTCGGTTTTGGCCATTTTTCGGTTTTTGCACCGCAAAACTTCGGTTTTGGTGTCTGTTGCGGTTTGCGGTTTTTCCTTTTTCAGTATTTGGTTTTCTGTTTTCGGCAAAAATACCTGGCGGTTTTGCGGATTTGATATCACAGGTATCCCAAGCTCTACCATTTGTGTTGACTCAGTGTAGCGTAAACAGCGGCGCCCGTCACGTAATTTGAACATCAACATAAAAGGGTTTGTATGGTGAAAAGTGTATCGAATTTGAAGGCAAAATTAGAAATGATTTTTCAAAAAAACGTTCCACTGAACTCCTTTGTCGTTCTTTTTATGTCTTACGTGGCTCCAACGGCTTCTGTCTCTTTAATATATAGAATTAATAGACCCCAATGCCGTCCTCAATTTTATGAGGTGGATATTGAATATGAATATTTGAAATTCATATATAATTAGTTCTTAAGATCCACTCGTGGGCCTTTCCTTGGAACGTTCATCAGTGAGTAACTTAACTTTATATTCCTGAGCAAGATCATCTTATACTTGAGTATATTTAAAATAACACTGTATTTTGATGCCGTCTATTCATTGTATTGTTATGCCCCCCAAATTTTACATAAACTATTGCTTTCAAATGCTCTTGGGGACACTGCATATTGCCAAGAGCATTTGAAAACAATGGTCTATGCAAAATTTGGAGGGCAAACAAAGTGTATTATGGGGAATCGAAAATAGAGAATGTATGTTTCACTGTCACGTAGGTTATATTCTTAGACTGCCTTTATTGTTTTCTTGTTCAAAGGCTCAGTGATTTGTGAAAATTCCCATGACTGCTTCATTTATAACCTAGAATAAACCCGGCACAAATCAAAGAAGCTGAAAGAGTGGATATTATATGAACTTGCCTTGGAACATTTCACAGTCTTCAAAGATGAGATCACATTGCAGCATTGCATCGACCTCAATTCAACCCTCAATCGAAATACTAATTCAAGTGAAAGGTGAGTGCATTTCATTTAAGACTGAAAACACCTTGAAGGTCACAATTAAACAGATACAGAGTTTACTTGGTCTGGTACTAAATCTGTCTTACATAGTGTTCTCAACGTTTTTATCAGCCACTGCAGACTCGTAAGGCCCGCAGTCTTACTTATGGTGTCAAAATGCAGGAAAACACTTGATAGAAACTGAATTTGTAAAATTTCCTGGCGAAGGGGGATACCCCCCCCCCCCCCCCCTCCCTACAAGCTCGCGCCTTCGGTGCTAAACAATACGCCCTAATTTCCTTCAAAACTCAAAGGGGCTGGAATCTCTGCTGGTCAGACAGACCTGCGATTTAGATGACCACTCGATCGAAGAGCCAAACTCGGAGGATTAACACATTTATAGAAATATTACAAGAACTGAAAATATTAATTCGTGAACTTCATTTTTATTTTTATATGAAACGTGATCGTCTCGAATTTCGCGTGAACGTGAAAGAATTTTGGATATTATTCGTGACGCGTGAAAAGGCGAAATATTTTTGCGTGACTGAGTTTTACAAAGGGGTATAGGGGACCCTTTATAAAGGCTGGGCGAGAAAGCACTGGTCAGACTGTGCTTCATTTCCTGAGTAAAGGCATACGTATCGTATAGTTGTAACACTTAGTACATGAAAACTCACACTTTTAATGAAAGTGATTACTTGCAAATTTAACTGAATGTACTTTTTTTTATTACTGAATATTACATCGTTGCACAATGCAGTACCAGATTTGATTGGCTTAGTGCCATGGGATATGAACCATTACACCGTGCCAGAAAGGTACCTGTCACTGAATAATTTTCTGATCATTAGTTTTTTACAAAATGAGATTAGCAAATATTTCTTTTTCTTTTTTACATGAAACAATTATTACACTTGTGCTTGTTCGATATGGGAACGTGAGCTGCGATGCGAAACGTAACGGATTGCTTGAACGCTCTTGTAACCATTGCGAGATTTAGCATAGTGTTAACCTGAAACGGTGGGCTTCTAGTTGTCACAAAGGCATCAAAATAGTCCAGTTTCAAGTTCTCGATGACCGCTGAATAAAAACACTGAGGACGCATTTTTACAAGGTTAGCCTCCATCTGAAGTGAAGATATTCACAAATACCGTCAGGATGGTGCCTGAAATTTGAAACTAAACAATAGACAGAGTAGTAAATAAGTCATCTGCTCGCTGGAATTTGTAAATACATACAGTTCAGATGGAGGCTGACCTTGTAAAAATGCGTCCTCAGTGTTTTTATTCAGCGGTCATCGAGAACTTAAAACTGGACTATTCTTTTATTCTAATATCAAACAAGTTTCTTCTATTTTCGCTAAACGCAAATTTTAGTATATCGTTCGCCGTTGGCCGCAAACGAGACCCTCCAAGGGGGTCTTTTTTCCCTTGTTCCGTTTGAAAATTTGCTTGTGTTTCCTTGTTCGCGAAATGACTTGCAAACTTGTTCCCAGCTTTTTGATCCCCAAAAATTGTTTATGTTCCCTTATTCCCTAAGATGCATTGTCACTGTTCCCTTGTTATCCAGTTCAAATTAGCCATGTACTTGTTTCCTTGTTCTCTAAGACCCCTGGGAGCGCTTTGCAAACGTAATGATAAATCTCTCTATTATAATTGCTTGGGGGTAATAAGGTGACATCAATATTGAAGAACGTATGTTAAAATCATTTTCTTGGTATACAGGGGCTTTGAGAATCACATCAGTAGTTAATAATGAAATAAATAGTCCCCGACGAGAAATAAATACCTCAGAAACCTCGCTTTGAATGAAGCAAAATGGCCATTAATCGAACTAAACAAACAGACAAACATAATTTAGCAGTTAATTACAGATCGACACAAAAAAACGAAGTTAGAAAGATCTTTGTTACACTTTTATTCAAGCAAAATTTAATGAGCCGCACAGCAGTACAACGTTGCGTGCTTAAATGGTAAATCAGAGAGTGTGTGAAATGTGACAGATATGTCAACTGATGGTAAATTATTGTCTTGATAAGACATCGACTCCTGCACTAAAGAAGCGTTCTTCAGTGCGGTAATAGTTGCACTTGAATTCTTTGCCATTGTCACTGTTGTTTTTGAATAAGTAAAGCGCACAACGAGAAAGAGCTGAGAGAATCGCTAAATACAGTTGAATTAATAAGGAGCTTAAGCTACGACAACGGCGACGGCAACGAGAACGTCATCTCAAAATATAAATCACGCTATTGTAATCACTTCGTGACTATTTCAACCTTTTCAATATGACAGGGTGTGGTAGTTCCTCAGAAATGACACTCGTTTGAACGGCACTTGAATTAAGGGGAGAAAATTAAATTTTATCCTCAAGTGCGGACCTTCTTCATAAAACCATAAACTTGGCTATTTTACGTTCAGGGACCAGTTGCTCGAAGCCTGGTTAGCGCTAACCATTTTTCGATTTAGGACTACGTTTTGACGTGGTCCCTTCATTCCAACTCATTCCGGTTAGTATGAACCAACCGAGTTGTTCCTCTCTCTCCATTCCGACCGAAGTTTTAAATCCCTTGTTAGAGCATTCCTGCGTAATACCGAGTTTAAAATTTCATTTTGACTTCTGTCATTTGTCATATGACATTATGGAATAAGAGCATTAAAGAAGATGTGATTTTGAAAAACATTTAACTATAAAAAAAGCGATAAAATATATTTACGCATGCTAAAAAACATAAAAACTTTGTTAAAAAACGACATTTCGACGTTGCCTAAACGTCATTATCAAGGCAAAATTATTTGAAAATTACAATATATAAATACTAAAAGAACAAAAGCTGATAAGAAGGTATAGTAAAAAAGAAGAAAAAATGAAAATTAATCAGAAAGTTTCGCACGTATGGAGTCCGTCTGGATATTCAAATTAGGCGTTTAGCCAATGTCGAAACGACGTCGCTTTTTAACGAAGTTTTTCAAGTGTAAATATATTTTATCGCAATTTTTTTATAGTTAAGAGCATTAATCGACAAAAACGGCCAACTTCCGGTTATAATTTTTTTAAGTCCCGGGGTGGGCTTTTTTAAGTCTTGATCTTCCATTTGTTAATTTATTTGAAGACTTTGCCTGTTCCAGGCCCTTACATAATGGAGTCGGTCGAGATCTCAAGGTGTCGGGATTGTGTTGTCGGTTGCGTGACAATAGTTAAGCCATTTTGATAATGTTGTCTCAAAAGAACTTGGGGTCAAATCGTTGGTACAATTACAAAAGAGAGAATGAACGAGAAAATCTTGTAATACGGGAGGAGAAAAATAAATCGTCTTTAATAATTGTGACATTCGTTTCCAAAAATTGTGACACTTTGGAGGCATTCCCAACAAAGTAGCGAAAAACATAGATCGTATACAGCGTCACAGCAGCCACGTTGGTGCACAGAACGATAGAGAAAAAAGTCTTTTGGGAATTTGACTCTATTATTACGCAAAACATGAGCCATATTTGCTATTGTTTTGTGCATCAACATGGCCGTCTCATCACGTGATTAAAAACCATCTGTTAAACCGCGGAGAGTTAGGCTCCACTTTCTAATCCTTCCGCACTCCAGGCTTTTGAACACTTTCCCATTATTACGTAATTAATTGGCTCATCAAAATTATCAAAGGAAATTTTATTCGAAACATTAGAATATTTTACAAATATAAATTTTTATGCACTTTTCGTATTCAAAAATCTTTAAAAGATTCTCAGGGAATAGTAATTACTCTACGACTATTTACTTAAAGTAATGCTTTGACATCACCTGGACATAAAGGAGCGAAGAAATTCAGAAATAAATGCTATATATCAGTGCCACTATCAATTCTGATTGGAAATAGGGTACCAGAACTTTGTTGCTATTACAGTTTTCGTTCATCTAGGAACCTATAATGTTCTTTTTAAATGTAGAGAGTCACGTCATTACGTACAATAAAAAAAAGAACTATTATACATCTCTTCTGTTAGCCTGTTTTAGGCTTTTAAATAGCGATGGCTACTTTTCTGTGAGTGTTTTTGAAGAATTTTTACTTTAGATACTGGTAAACAAACTTTACTAAGCTGTGCGCACTCAAGCTGGACGGTCACGCAACGTCTCATTGCAAAAGATTGCGTTACCTACGACGAAAACCTTGAGAAGCTCGATTCTTGGGGAAGCAATGCCAAATATTCAAGATTAGCGTCACCAGGAAACAAAATGAAGTTAAAACAAATCCAAAATGGAATACTGGGGAAGAAAATAAGGCTTTACACCTGTTCTAAGCGGGTTCCCTAAACAATACCTTTCATGAATTCTAAAGCAGTTTAGAGCTGTATTCTGTCTGAAAGAAAAAAAAAACCCTGAAGGAGCCAAGAGCGTGACAGTAACGTGACAAGTTAAAATCCCTACTTAGAAAATTTTCTGGGCATAATTTGTCAGAAATGTGGGTAATTTGTCAATCTAACGTTAACACTTCAGGGAATACGTCAAAATTAAGTAACAGAAGACCGGCTGCCAGCAACCAGCCTGTACGTGAATATCAGATGACACGTTAATATCCAGCTATGTTCTGCACTTTGCTTGTTTTAATCTTTGTGACCATCCTGATTCAATAACAAAGTGAGGCTACGTTTTTCATTGCGCAGATTAACGAAGGCTTACTTGATTACAGAGAACAGCCGAGGAAGTGTGGCTAACATAGCCTGAACTAAGCAGCTCCTTTCGTAGTGACAGCTACTTTACTGACATCAGATAGGAGTTCGCTTGTTGCGCCTTGTTGTCATCTCACTTTTGGAAACTTCACTCCGCACACAATCAAGACCCATTTTACCAAAGAGGAAAATCCTCCACGGATATTTTGGTCTTAACTCGTGTCACCGGATTTCTTTCCGACGAATGCGTTCGTTTCCCACGTTGTCGCGTTACAAGCGGGAAAGAAATTTCCTTTGACGAAGACTGGGACGTTCTTTGCGCCGTGCGCATGCTCGGTTGCAGAATAGTAGACTCAGGCCTCGCCGTTACCTGACGGCTTGAATGGATACCGTCATGCGCAGTAAAGGGCCGAGAGCGCATCTGGATTGGTTCATTTGAGCCGATAGACCGGTTATAACCGCTCAATCTCGCTGAACGGCCAACGACAGCGGTTTTGGGTCTGAGATATTTCGTCTTGATAGTTTCTTTTTGTGATGAGACATTTTCGTCGTCATTCGGACCATGAAGTCTTTGATAAAGGGTGTGCGAGTCAATCGACACTTTACGACGAATACGCGAAGAATGTTCGTCACTATCGCCATTTTCACGAAATCGTTGCGGATTAGGAGTGTTGGACTCAATTGACACTTGACGAAGAAGACCCGAAGTTTGTTCGTCTGTATCGTCGATTTCTTCGGAAAGACTCGAAACACATTTGTTCTCTCTTTCAAATTCGCAGTGCAGACAACCTGTCAGTGGGCAGTTGCAGTGGCTGACTTGAGAAAAAGCATGCAAAAACAAAGCACGAAAACTTGTCACATCACGACAACTGCACCGACCATGCCACGATATGTATCCTGCAATAATAAAAGAGAACAACGTTGGTGATTACCTGGTAACTAGTAAGGTGCGCCTACCCAGGAATTTCCATCATAGTTAATAGAGGGGACTGGTTTTGAAGCTCGGCAAACATCAAAGGAACAAACAAAGATGCCAAGATTTAGGTTGGAAAGTCCACGGCTGTGCACAATCTTTTGTTTTGGGCTCATACACTGGTTAGTTCCCTAGTACGGAGTAAACAACTATTGTGTTTTGTACACGGTCAAGGCCAAAAAAGAGAACAAAAACCTACAACAAAGAAATTTGTCGGGTTTCATATCCATTCCCCTCTATTAACTATGTTTCCATATTTCCAACAAGGTATCGACGAAAACAGAGCTACCTAAAACCGTTAAACTCTTCCAGTATAGAAGAACGATGGTTTTCAGGTTCAAAAATACTCTCTGTGAAACGTGACGAGCTCTCGACTCCCATCTCGTGGTCTTTGTAAAGGGATTTGTTTTTAACGATTGTCACGTAATGTAGGGTGTTCGAACTCTTTCTTACAACCGGCGAAATCTTCGACTGAAAAATACGCGTTTCATTTGCTGTTCCCAAACGCTTATTAACGTTTCAGAATAATCGCCTCAGTGCTTGCTAAGGGTAGCTTGGATATGTCCTAAACAAAATTTATTCAGCCACAGCATCGTTTTTTTAACAAAGAATACCAAATCTTAATAAACCCACTAATTTACAACTGTTTCAATAGTATATCCCGTAGGGACGTTTTTGTGCAGTCGATCATAAATTTAAACTATATCGAACACTGTCAGATAGCTAAGAGTAACATCCATGAAAAAGGTAAGCGTGTTGCACCTATAGACCATTTTGATAAATAGAGACCACCTTCACATTTTTTGTATTTATGTTAATTATACCAACTGCCCTCATTTTGAAACAAATCTTCCTTTAAAATTTGCTCGTCGTAGCGATGCTAGAAAGGCTTGCTAGCATTAAAACAGAAGAATGCTTTATTTTGGCTGCCATTATAAAACAAGTCTATTAGTCACGAAGAGATGTACTCGTCCATGATGACTCGAAAACGATCCTTAAAAAAAACGTAAATACGTGATCAACTGGAAGACTGTTTTGTTAACTACACTGTATTTTACAACTACAAGGAGGAAGGGTTTCGTTTTTGCAAACGTTGGCCGTGTAGCACTTATATTTCAACAGAATTAACTATTGGAGGGTAATTCTACCCATGTAAACCATGTGAGCGTTAGCCCTAGTAATGGGAACTGGGCCCACACAAGGACAGAAAAATTCTGAGCAGGGTGGGAATTATTATTATTATTATTATAATTGAACCCACGACCTTCGGACCTTCGGGTTAGACGGCGGGAATTTAAGATCTCAATTTCACGGCAATGAATATGTACAAGTACAAGGAAGAATTACGTTTTTACAAACGTTGGTCGTGTAGCACTTATATTTCAACAGAATTAACTCTTGGAGGTAACGTGAAGTGCTGGTTTTCTACCCATGTAAACCATGTGAGCTTTAGACCTACTAATGGAATTAGGCCCACACACGCTTAAGGACAGAGAAAAACTCTGAGCAAGGTGGGAATTGAACCCATGACCTTCGGGTTAGACCGCGGGAATTTAAGATCTCAATTTCACGGCAATGAATATGTACAAGTGCAAGGAAGAGTTACGTTTTTACAAACGTTGGTCGTGAAGCGCTTATATTTCAACAGAATTAACTCTCGGAGGGTAACGTGAAGTGCTAGTTTTCTATCCATGTAAACAAATACAAATACCTGACAAATTCAGTGAGAGAATTGTTGGAACCCCAACCAAACCAAACACCTGACAAACATCCGGTTCCATGATAACATTTCGTCGTGCAGTACGACTCCGCTGACTTTGAAGACTGCAGGCACAGGTATGAGTCACACAGTCGCTTGTCTTGCGCCAGTTTCTCTCGATCAGGGTGTTAGCAAGGGACTGGCGATGACTTGTGACAGGTTCGTTACTTCGGACGCAGCACGTAATGAACTTATAGTGTAAAAGATAACAAGCTGAACTTTAAGTATAAGTGTCAACCCTTGCGCTTAACCTTATCTTAATGAAGTTTGATCCTACATTTAAGTGTAGATGTAGCAAAGACAACCAATATCCTGACAATAACGTCCAGTTTCTATCGACCAATCAACTCAACGACAAGAAAACGAATACGAAAGTTCGACAACACTTAACACTTGACTCAGAAGATGATGGTCATGCACAGCGTCATTAAAAGGTAAAAACTGGGCCGGAGAATCAAACTACACCAAGACAAGCAATTCCTGGGTGTAAACTTGGCTCAATAAATAGCAAAACAGAAAAACAGAAAAAAAAAAAGAAAGAATGAGAAAAATATATGAAGTTAGAACGATCGCGAGGTATGACACCGAACAGGCGCGGGTTCCAGTTTCGCCGACAACGCCAGTTGCTGCTCTTAACTGAGTATGCGCGGGAACGACTCGGACGACGTTTACCTAGAACAAATGTGGAGTCTGGATGTGGATTCATCTTGTTCCGAATGATATTTGTTTAGTGTTAACTTTAAAACTTCACTCTTGAGAAAGCAAAACATCAGAGCTCTCGTCTGTCACTGCAGAATCACACTGCAGATTCAATCATCACTGACGAAGTCTACAGTGACAGAGGAAAGAAAGGAAAGGAAAGGAACTTTGTTTAATTGTCTAATATTCTAGAGCCGTAGAGCACTAATGGGAGACACTGTAAATTGAAACTAATAACTTAACAGCAAATCAAGTCAAATTTGGTTTTCGAGGAGAGGGGAAACCTGGAGAAAACCTCTCGGTGCAGAGTAGAGAACCAACAAACTCAACCAACATATGACGCTGAGTCTGGGAATCGAACCAGGGCCACATTGGTGGGAGGCGAGTGCGCATGCTCTCACCACTACGCCATCCGTGCACCCCCAAGCCATAGTGTTTGCTATCTATCTTAAGGGTGTATGTTTAAAATTAGGACTAATGGAAAAATTGGTGCATTCACTGCAGACCTGGATTAAATTTTTTACTTTAACTGAATAAATGCCATCCCTGGGTCTTGAGAAGAATTTAGTCCCTACAAGCCAGTGGAAGCTAATCATGGTGTCTCAATATTTAACTAACACCACTGCAGGTTTAGGATTTCTGATGTTTTTCTCCTTGAGGTAAGACTCAAAAATTAAGCGATGTTGTTTCGTACACTTTTTGGTATTCCCACTGTCTTTATCATTTAGTAACTGGGTCATATTTTATTCGCTCAAACTTGCAAACCTACTCGCAGCCATTTCGCTTTTTTTTTCTGCTCACCAAAAATTACACTACCTCGTCCCCAGGTTTCCTTGGTCAACGGTTCAATAACCTGCATCGGGCTGCACTTTTGACTTCATAGATTCAATACGACAAATTTGTTTCCAAATTTGGTCAACAGCAGCTGGTTATGGTGAATTATGCGTGTGGTCTTAAGCAATCAGAAACGGGGAAATATTTTGAATGAATAATAATTAGGATTATTGAATAATATTAACTAATATTTTTTCACGTGCTGATCTTTAATACAAGGGGTATCTGTAAATTTCATGGGTGGTGCCCTAAGAATAGCCACCTTCAGGTTTGTTCTGTCCCGATTTCTATAACCCTTCGTTATGTTACAAACTGGATCACAAGAAGACTTTAAAAGGGTCATAAGTGCTTGTTTAGACCAGAATGAAGTTAATTCCATTTTATTTAATCTCGTTCTT
>JALIRR010009313.1:0-16307 GCA_023091755.1 Montipora sp. Colony 1 RG-2022 | reverse complement strand
TTCGAGAGAAACATTGTGGCCAAGCAACCACTCAGGGAAACGCACCTGCCATCGGTGACGTAGTTATAGTACAAGCGAAAGAAAGGAACAGGGGCAAATGGCCGCTGGGCATAGTTGAAAATGTCACAGTTGGGACTGATGGAATAGTCAGAGGAGCCGTATTGCGCTCTGGGAAGTTAGACAGCGACCACACCTAGCGGAGTTGAATCCACAAGCTCAACCACTTCAACCAAGAAGAGATGCGGCCGTTGCAGCTCGCCCGCGAGTACAGAACATTGCTAGAGATGAACTGTGATCTGAAGTTGATAACTATTTCAGTTAGACTGAACTTTCATCTAATATCGAGAACTGTTAGGAGTTTCATTTCTTTTATGTGATTATAGTGTTCAATTAGATTTTCGAGACATATCTCTCCTTTGGAGACATATGGGGGGAGTGTGTCGTGATTTTGTACAATGTCGTTACGGAATAAGAGAACATGTTCTAAAGATTGACATTTTTCAAGGCGTGTCGCCTACATGTGTCCTTTATTAAGTATTATACAACGGAAATAGGTTAATGTTACACACGAGAAAGAAATCAATCGAGACAAAAAGGTAAAGCGAACTGATCTTCAGTGAGAATAATTTGTAAGAGAGAGAGGTTTTGTTGATCCAATTAAATCAGTTTACGACAATAATGAGTCTTTTGACCAATCATCTAATTCTTCTAGCAGTTTGAATGAGAGCTCTAGTAGTGCAAAGAGGATTCGTTGCTCTAGCGATGCCGGTAAGAACATTTTCCATAAGAAAAATACTACAAGCTATCAAATTGGCACTTGTCAACACTTTTTTATTTTATTTTGTGTTTACAGAGACCGAAAAAATTAACCCAAACAAGTATAGGCAGTGAAGATTTGCCAGTGACCGTCGCTCGACAAAATGAGACAACTCTATCTTCTTCAAAGAAATTAGTGATATAAATCAGAAAGCTTAAGCTTATACATTAAATAAAAATGGAAAACGTCATTGCCATCGTCAAAGCTCGGACACAATTTTAGGTGCAAAGCAGTGGTACTTAACTTCACTCATGCTTTTTGCGGCAAACAGTGCATTGCATTGAGAGGCCATAGAGATGACAGCACTGCCGATCAAAATGGAAACAGGGGCAACTTTCTAGCTTTGCTGGAATTACGTGTTGACTCAGGCGATGAAGTTTTAAAGAACCACCTAGCGACCTGCAGCGCGAATGCACGATATTCTAGTAAAACAATACAGAATCAACTCATAATGCTAATCGGAGACCACATTAGGGATTCGATAATTCAAGAAATCAAAGAAGCAAAGTACTTCTCAATTCTTTGTGATGAAGTCACTGACAATGCTTATCTCGAACACTTGTCTTTGGTTTTACGGTTTGTCGACAAAGAGTCCATGATCCGCGAAGCGAAGAGTTTTTAGGCTTTCGATGCACCGATTGAATAACTGGTCAAGTTATTTCTTTCTTGATCTTGGAGAAGTTGGAGCAGTGGGGTCTGGACATTTCAAACTGCCGAGGCGAAGGCTACGATGGTGCACAAGCGCGGGGAGTGCAAGGCTTAATAGCACAGAAAAACCCCAAGGCCCTGTATGTGCACTGCAATTCCCATGTATTGAATCTCGTTATAGTAAAAGCATGTAGCTTACCATCAGTTCGCAACATGGCTGGCACTATAACGGAGATTTCACAATTTTTCAATTATTCTCCAAAGCGGCAGAGGTGCTTGGAGGAAGTAATCAGAGTTGATCAGCCGGATTCGCAGAGAACTAAGATCCGCGACCTCTGCCGTACTCGTTGGCTTGAACGTCACGAGGCATACGAAACGTTCACGCTGTTACTTCCGTCGATTGTTAAAACCTTTGAGGTTATTTTGGACGAACAGCAGCACAAACAATACAGTACCGAAACTCCTTGGAACTGGGACAGACAGACTCTCCAGAAGGCAAATGGCATCTACCACACATGTTGTTCTTTCCAGTTTCTCATCGCGTTAATAGTCACCATGAAAACTTTGGCATTCATTAAGCCGATTAGCATTAAATTGCCCCTGAAAACGCTGGAAATCGCATTTCAGAGGCCTAAAATTAAAAATTTTGCGGGGGAGCATGCCCCCGGACCCCCTAGGGGCTACCGTCTTCGGCGGGCGTTTATCCGAACCACCCTTCATCAAATCCTGGATCCGCCCACGCTGTAGGATATCTTCACATTTTTGGAAACATGTCTTGTCCTGGCTAAGAGATAATAATCTTCTTGTTGGAACATTTAATGAGTCGGATTTGATCTTTGGAAAATTGACTTTACTTTTATCAATCACATTTTGTTGTTAGGTAAACATTATATCTACTGTAGGAGATGTCTAAATACTGTACCCACACTTAAAGGTTTTATTGCGAGAGCAAAGAGTGTATGCAATATTGAGCTCAATACTGCCAGGGAGAAAACCAAGCTCCTCACGCATTTTCAAAAGAGAATTTAATTAACTCATTAACTTGATAGCCTTAAGAAGGAAAGCCTTTGTTTCTATTTAATTTACTCATGCGGCACAACTCTTTGTTGTTGTTGTTGTTGTCCGTAAAGTTATAACAATTGTATTTTGTAATTTGAAATTTGTTATTTTGTATTTCATATTTTGTAATTTGGTATTTGTAATCTGTAATTTGTAATACGCAATTTGTATTTTGTAATTTGTAAATCAATAAAAACAAAAAAAAAATACCAACGACTTATTCACCAAACCTACTGACAAACATCAATACTTGTTGCATTCTTCATGCGACCTTGTACACACCAAACTTTCTATTCCCTTTAGCTTAGCTCTCAGACTTCGCCGTATTTGCTCCACAAACGAAACATTTACCCTTCGCACCAATGAACTCATCACATATTTCCACGAACGAGGCTACAATCTCCACTAACTCAAACAAGAAATGAGACGAGTACACAACATTGCACGGACAAGGCACCTTCACTCACAGATACTTCTACGGACACACTCAAAAAACCAGAACGTGTTCCTTTGTTATAACTTACAATCCATCTCTTCGCTCCATTTCGTCTATTATTCGTAAGCACTTCAACATTCTTACTTCATCACCTCGTTGCCACAATGTATTCAAAACGATTCCTCTTGTAGCTTTTCGTCGTAGTAGCAACCTCAAAAACTACCTTGTTCGTGCCAAACTACACGATCCCACCGCGCCACAAAATCAACTTCGGGGTTCTTACCGACGTGGCAATAACTGTTCTAAATGCATGCACCTATATTACTGACGGACAAACTAGTCACACATTCCATGCCACAGCCGAAACAAGACACATTTCGCATAACATCAACTGCAATTCAAAAAATGTCATCCACATGGTACAGTGCAATCGTTGCCTTAAACAATACATTGGAGAAACCAAACGAAGACTCAAAGACCGTTTTAACGAGCACCGTAGAAACAATCGATAAACCAACCAACGTCTACAAGCCTACCACAGTTTCAGAACACCTCCTCACTAATTATCACACCGCCAACGACATTTTATTTATTCCACTCGAGCTCATTCATTCCAATCGTGACAGTGTGCGCAAAGCAAGAGAAGCACATCTCATAAACATAGTGATCACTCTTGAACCTTAAAGTCTTAACAAGAAAGATGAAATGTAATCCACCTTTTCCCTTATATTTCTTTACCGTTATACAATTTCTATTATCATTTCTTGTTATTATTGTACCGTACCGACAGCCTCTAGAATTTGGGAAAATATACCTTATAATATTAAAACTTTACCTTTTCCTTCATTTATTAAACAGTATAAGCACTACCTTCTTGACAGCCAAATATAATAATGATGATTAGGAAGGAAGGGAATATCATTATTATATTCCCTTCCTTCCTGATTGTTATTATTGTTATTATTATTATTATTATTATTATTATTATTATTATTATTATTATTATTATTAGTTATAATTTTTTTTGTGTTTGAACGTAATGTAAGACTCCTTAGATGCAACTCATTGATGTAAATAATATTGTATATTTATGTAAATTTGTTAATTTCTTAATTTATTACTATTAATTTAATTTTTATCTGTACTATCTATTTTGCCAGTTCACTTCTACATATGTGTATATATTTTTGTTTCCTTTCATTTAATTCCTGTGGTAGTGGCCATCTCGAAAGCACTTGCTACTATGGCCACTCAGCGCACTTTTCCACTTTTTTCTCACTTAAGTATAATTAGTCTGTTTCCTTCTTTCTTTTAATTGTTATGTCAGTTATTTCTTTTCTGAAATAGTGCATAATAATAATAAATCTTGAAATCGTGAATCTTGTATCAGTTAAGTCCGTTAAAATTCTTATCTTTACGGCTGTTTCAAATCACACGCCATATCACTATTCAAATTGTAACGTCTTGTTAACCGTAGTCATTGCTTGCAAAACCCTGATAAAGAAAGGCAGTGCCTTTCGAAATATTGGCCTTTTTTCAATATATTCCTTCACCGTTACATCAGCCTTGCTCTTTTTAGCTTTTTATTTAACGTCAGCGATTAATCAGAAACAGAATACGAGTCTTATCCGAGAAGACTAGAGTCTAACCATTTGCGGATGTAAATACAAAGGCAGCACTTCCCCCTCAGTTAATAAGACCGTGAGTGTTGGTTCCGACCGGAGTCGAACTCACTAGCTTTGAGGCGTTTTAAAAAATTCGTGCCTGGTGATAATGCACAAATATAAATATATACCCCATCTGGAATTACGTGGAACACTGTAGTCCACTTCTGTTAGGAATACGGGGTTGGTTTGGCTGTCGCAAGGCGACAGATCCACGTTTGAAGCAATACTGTCAGTCCCCTTTGCGATCAAGGGCTCTGCGATGGCTTACAAGTCCAATTGCAGATCCTCAGACTTTTGGATATCTATCACAGTGATAGCATCCAGGCACTGATATTCGCTCTTTGCGGCAGCGACGACGTTCTTTGAGTTCTTCTATTCGGCACTCCTCAAACGTGGCCACACCAGCCTTGACTGCAGTCCTCCACTTAGTGTTTCCCTGGCAAAGGTTTCAAAGTCCGATATGCCGCACTTGGCCAGTGAGTTCTTCAGTTGATCCTTAAAAAGCTTCTTGGGAGCGCCCAGTGGGCGTGTGCCATCAGACAGTTCGCTGTACAACAGAGTACATGGTAGTCTCTCCTCACCCATGCGTACAACATGCCCCGCCCACAGAAGTCAGGCTTCCATCAAATAGGCCTCAATTCCGCGCATATGACAACGAGACATCACTTTGGTCTTGGCTATGCGATCCTGCCAAGATATACCAGCACTCCTCCGTAAACAGCGCATATAGAAAGCACCTAGTTGTTTTACATGCCGTCGATATACTGTCCACGTTTCAGCGCAGTAAAGCAGTACTGTTAGAACAGCCTCTTGATAGACAGAAACTTTTGTTGCACTGACAAACTTGATGCTGCCAATCACCATGCATTAAAGACTCTTTTTAACACTGGAAATGCCTTAAATTAGAACTCTATCTTGTCTCTAGCGATTATGCATTCGTTAGAATACAGAAGATATGAACGATCATTCTCCTTACTATTCAAATGTAGCAAAGGAAATGGGCCAAGTTATATTTCCAATTTATTTGGGTATCGTGTTTCGCATTGTAATAACTTAAGGAGTGGAGGTTGTAATCTTGTTGAACCTTCTTACAACAACCGGTACTATCGTAAAATTCTTTCACTTGTAAGGTTACACATCTATGGAACCGATTATCAACATATATCAAGCAGTCAGCTAATTTAAGTGAATTTCACAAGAACTTAGAGACTTTGAGGGCTAGCTGCAAATGTTGTTACTGTCAATCTTAAATTGATTTTTTTCTGTAATTATTGTTCTTTTATTATCACTATTGAGAGATGTCACAGTTTTAGGCTTGATGTGAATGCATCTTTAATCATATGTTCTTTCATATTTCATATTTTTACTACTATACGTTTATTTATAATTTCATCTTCTTAACTGATATTCAACTAGTTATTTCTTTGTTTTGGTTTTTTTTTCCTTCTCGTTTTATTGTTATTTTTGTCATGCATTTTATACAAGAATCTCTGGCTCGGATACCGAGGGCACCCTCATCCCATTTATTGACATTTATAAATTGATTGATTGATTTGTTTCTAAAGTAGGATGTGGCTGTGCAGCTTATCAATCACATAATGAATCACAATTTGCACGAACCATCGCTGAGCAATTCCGTTGTATTGCTTTCATTATAATTATCGGTTGCACATGGGCTTGTTAAAGTCGATCATTTGATACTGATGAATGTCAAGACTTTCATAAATATTTTGTATTAGTGGTAAAGTGATTGAATGAATCGAATCTTATCTCATGAATCGTACACAGTTTGAAGAATTCAAGAACAGTTTGACATCTTCTACAGGATGGGATGCCATCAGTAGGGCGTCTTTTATTCGTCTTTTACACCATCACGTTTACGCTAAACGACGAACGTTGGACTGAAATTTGCGTTTTAGTAAATGTGCCACCGTTTGGGAGTTCAATAAACATGAACCTAGCCTAATTGTACAGTAGGAGAGCATTTGAGAGAAACCTCTTATAAGATTGAAAAAAGTGAGCCCGGGGGTGATACTAAAAGAGCTAAGAGCCCGGGGTCTTTAAACTAGAGTCTTAGTTTTCGTACTACGAAAAGTACGACCCCTTCTAAACAGTGGAAATCACGTGAACAAAACCCGGCAAAACTTTCTCAGTGCTAGTAGGAGATTTGGGCGCTGGATGTTGTTTCCATACAGGGTTTAATTCAAACAGACACAACGCCATGACACACTCTTTCCGTAACTCACTAGACAGACATTCTATTAAGATTCCCTGTGAATTGTATTTGGGGTCAGTGAGGGGGGTAAGGGACCAGGGGTCAGCGTTTCGTTGAAACCCGCTTTTTATGAGTGCATTCATATGATTTTCATACCGTGCTTTATTGCCCAGTAAATTCTTGTCTTATGTTTGGTTAAAGTTGGTTGTACCTGAGCAATCGAAATTACTTGCAAGGTGCACGGACCAGACCCACAAGTCGATGGACTGATTAATGAAAGAAAATGTAGACTTTGAAGTGAGGGTTATAAACGAAGGATAGAAGTGTCGATCCGCGCACTTAACTGCACAATTTAAGCAAGTGTCACTTATTGTAGACACCAGAAAAAATTCAGGCCGCTTTAACGGGATCCATGACCATTCAGGTGGCTGTAAAGTGATTATTGATTTCATATTTCGGAATTAAGTGCGAGGATCACTTCTATCTTTCGGACTGATTAATTCAGTGCTTGTTTAAATTTGCAAAGATTTTTGTAAACTAATAAATTTAGCTGTCTCATCTCAACAAGCAAAGGCTTTTGGTGACAAGTAAAAATGGTATGCTTACTCGTTGTGTACACAAGTTCTGTTTGTTTGAATAAGTTACAAAATATCATATTAATTTGAAAGGCAAGGTCGCAAAAATAGAAACAAACGGAAATTTTGGTATCGATGTCTAGTTTTTAGTTTTTGTTTTGACATGTTTTCTTTCTATTTATACTGACTTAAATGCCTCTTATAAGTAATGCGTCGAAGTAGACGATATTTCATTTCCTCTTTGTAAGAAGTTGACAAATAAGATTGTGAGTGAGAAACTAACAGAAAAACATGTAAAACTATTTCAGTCCCCTATCAGACATAATAATAAGAATGACCATCTACGGCATCCGTTCATTGATAGCATGACTTACGGCTAAATTGTGAATGCACTGTACGCGCCAGACTTGTTTTTGATGCCGGAAGTAGAATAACAAACGTGTACTGACAAAATAATTCGTGTATCATATTTTCAGTGGTTACAACCAAAGGGTTATCAGACTGAGTTTATTGTTGTTAGACCCTATCTTTAATTTCTGTGCTTAGCCTAGATTCAAATATCTGGATATTTTTGGAGATATTTAGAAAATCTCGAGATATTTAGAAAACATTTGTGAGATTTAGATTTTTTTAGGGCAATGGAGCCGAGTGGTTAGGACGCTTGCCTTCAGATCCGGGGATCCCGGGGTCAAGACACGTTCTGACCACTCGTTGAATTTGGTCCTGGTTGTCCCTAGTTCAACGTCTCGGTCGCACTTGTAAATAGCCAACTGGTTTGCATCCGGCCAGTTGGTATTCTTAACAGTTGTTGTTGTGTTCTGTCGTTTCATTCATTGTGTTTCATTGGGCCTAAAAAGCCCCCATGGGCAGTGATCAATTTAGTATAAAATGCTTTCTGTTTTTTTCCCCAGAAAAAGTTAAATGCTACTTACTGGTACAGAATGTGGGCCTGTAGTAATCACATGCAGCAGTATTCTCCATTGGCAACAACAAGAAGATCTTTTAGATCTTATAACCGCGCTTTCAGTGAAAATTTATTTGTTTTCTTACCACTATAGTTGCAACGTAGTGCACATTCCAAAGTAGTCCTTGAAGATTCATTGATTACTGTAGACACAAAATCACCTGATCGATCTGTAACACAACAACGACTACACCATCACCATCACTTATAGCCGTTGTGAAATCTTCGATTGCACCATCCGTCGTAGCCGTTGTGAAATTTGTTATGACGTAATCGTCTTAATTAATCTGGAACTTTCTTTGGGACATGTATGGGTATGAACAATACGATAATAACAGTATTCACAACTTACAGCTTTCTTTCTTAAAAGTCACGATTAGATTTTTTTTTTTACACGAGTAAAGGGCTAGCAAAGTACATAACTCAAGAATTACGATATCCACGGCTATCGTTAGTACGGTGGTTATTTCCCTACACGTCAGAGGCGTACGAGCCGGGGGGGGGGGGGGGGGCGGCAGCCCCCCCAGTCTCGGAAATTTTCGGGCAATAAAGAAACGATAAAAGATGGAATTTAAAAATATATAAATAAGGCAAAAATATAAAAAAGAGCACTTAAAAGTATAAAAATATTACTTCTGTAACTTAAAATATATTAAAGTCCTTGCGGTTGATCGTAAAACATTTGAATTGCTCGGCTGCTGATCTGTTGATCGCTGGCATTTGCTTCAGTTCGCGCCAAACTTTCGTGCCATTTCTAAGGCGGCGCGAGAGATCAAAGATGAAAGAAAGTTTTAGTTCGAAGTTTCTCCGTGGTCTGTATCATCGACTCTTTGGGCGACGCCGGCATTCGAAACTTTTGCAGATCAAAGGGACTTTTAAGGTGAGTTCAAGCAGCCTACGAGGCTTCAGGTAAATATTTAATTTAGCGTTAGCAATTTATTTTGCATAAAATGTATGTGAGGTTCTAAAAACTCTATGTTTCGAATACGTACGGTTTTATGACTTTTAAGGATTGTAAACGAATGTTTCTTTCGTACATTTTCAGGGAGTAAAAAACGGATTTCAACAATCAAGCATTCGGGCACTGTGTAATTTTTTCGGGCAAAAAGGACACCCCCCCCCCCCCCCCCCCCCCCCCCAGGTCGGATCGTGCCTGTACGCCTATGCTACACGTAGACACATTCCATGGATGACGTAATGGTTTTTTATGTATTCAATACTTACTTCGAATCAAGCGCTTCAATAACACAAAAAGGCAATATATTTTGTACTAAATAAAGAGTGGAATATTCATAAAATTTTAAGTATATTAACGTTTTAACAGCTTATAAATTGCGTGAATGGAATCCCACTGACCGAGTGGAAGTTTGGGTCCTCTCACCGATAAAAGGAAAAAAATTAAAAATAAACAACGTGCAAAGCAAGAACCGCGCTCGGCCCATGGCCGCGCGGTTAATAATTGCTGCCGCAGTGGACTGTCGCCGCAGTGAGTGAGCCTGAAGCGAACGAACGAGGCAGCTCTTTAACCCTTTCACTCCCAATAGTGCCACTTATAGATTTTACTATGTCTAACGCCAGAAGATTTTACTCGTCAATGGGGAACCCCACGGGGCTGAAAGGGTTAACAGCAGCTAGATTCACTCAAGAACTATGTCCCCATTAACCCTTTCACTCTCAATAGTGCCACTTATAGATTTTACTCTGTCTAACGCCAGACGATTTTACTCGTCAATGGGGAACCCCACGGGGCTGAAAGGGTTAATCGAGAGAAGAACAGTCACATTTTTCTTCTAAACACGAGGGATTGTGGTCAAAGGCGCAAGGAATTGTAGTTATGCGCGAATGGAGGAATTAAGACGTGCGGAATGATCTGCTCTGCCTGCTCTGTTTTTCATTTCACTTCTCGTATCCTCAAACTATAGATACTTTTACTGTCATGCAACAAAAACATAAATTCGAAATCGTTCAATGAAAAAGCCAAAAACTTGGAATGTTGTAGGAAACAAATCTTTTAGCCACCTCTCCAATTCTCAGGTCTGTGTGGTACATCCTTTCTGAGTTATCTGTCGAAGTGTTTCACGCAACTATAATTTGTATAGAGACTCTACCTGGGTAAACCAATATGGCGGCCGGTAATCAATGAAATTTTTAAAGAGCTTACATTTCGCTCATGAGATAAAATACATGTGTATAAACACATTTCCAAATGTTTTTGAAAGGCTCAAACTGCTGAGATTCATAAGGATAGACTTTTTTTTTCCAACCAAATAGTTTTGTATCATGGTCATGTAAGGTGACAATTCGGAAATTCAAAATGCTGCATTTTCGAAACGAAAGACGACACGAAACTGGATAAAAATTCAGAGGACTTTGCGATTTTGATTTTAAAATTTGATGACGTCGCTGTAAATGCTAGTTTTATTTGTTGATTATTCTGTGCAATCGGACCAGTCCGTCTGAGCCTTTAGGTCACGTGATTTGATCGAGGTTCATTCCAGTTTAGGTCAAACCTCGGCGCTACACGTTTTTGTTGACTAAGTAGTTATTTGCCCCGTTTATGGTTAAAGGAGCACTAATCGGACTGTCATTGTCAAGGAATTTACGGAAAATCTAAGGGATTGAACACTACGAACACTCGTGAATCAATGTTACGGTAAACACGAATTTTCGTATTGTAAAGAGGACAGTGTCGAGCGTTTCCCACGTTGATCTAAACGAACCAACGAAAGACGTTACAGTCGCTGTTACAGTCGCTGTGAAAACCATGTATTGTGTTCTTTCTTCTCTTGAGTGGGGTCTAGAAGGAGGTCCAGTTTGGGGTCCACGTTTTCTACCGTCCCTGCTCAAGGCCTATTAAAATCTCCCTTCAATTCCACGCATGAACCGTCGTTAATTAAATTACCGCAAGTATAATTGAACATCTTCCTTCCACTCGGCAGCATTCCTACCATTTAGGTCAACTAGTATTATATGTCAATGTTTGTAACTTGTAACTCTCTTCGAGACTGTGGGGCAATGAAACCCAAGGACAAATTGAAGTAAAATTGTTAAGAGTTTCGTTGTAATGCCTTACAAAGCCACCGTTGAATTTCCTGTATTACCTTACACCTACTTAGGTTATTGCTGTATTATTTATGGAAGTAAAGGCAGATATTTTCGTGGTATTTAGAAAAAAAATCAGGATATTTCGAAAAAAATCGAGATATTTAGAGAAAAAAATCGGGAATTTCGGGAAACATATTTAGGTGATTTCACGTGATATTTGTGTCTTGGCCTGTTCCGTGCCAACATAAAGCGTCACTATCTTTTCTGCCACACAACAGTGACAACACAGCGTGTCATGGCGTTGTGTCTGTTTGAATTAAACCCTGTATGGAGACAACATCCACCGTCCAAATGTTCAGTGATTTCCACTGTTTACAAGGGGTCTTAGTTTTGTAGTTTTCGGACATCGACAACTAAGGATCTTAGTGAGGATATTAGTTTTCATAATAAACACTCACAAGTTAGAGTCAGAGAATTTTCATGAGAAATGATGGAGCGATTGTGGCAATATGTAATAGATGAAAAAGCAATTGAAGGCATCGCGCGTGGCTTCGCACAATACTGGTTGCATGATACTACTTGGTTCGAACCCTTGTATTTTCATGCAAAAATTCGTAAAAGTGTATGATGTAGCAGGAATCTGTGGATAGCAGAGGTTTCTTAAAGTATGGAATTATCGAACTCTGTCGTCTTTTCGCATCTTCTGTTTTTGCCACGTCACTCTAACAAACGCGGAAAAATGTTGCTGTCGTTTTCTCGAGTGTCTAAACATTTCGGCGACGGTAAAAATGCACACTTCAATTTGAGAGTATAGGAATGTGCTTTGTAAGCACCTTTCCTTTAAACAAGAAATTTCTTGCAAACCACAAGAAGTAAACCAGTTTTGGCAAGAAATATGAATGAAGGTTTTCATTCGGTACGCCATTAAAGCAGCCAGTTGCAATGGAAAATTTCATTTTTATTAAATTACAACATGTAGAGCTCGAGCTTATCAGATCGAATTTCAATTTCAGTGAGGAAGGACAACAGATAATGCATCTTTCAAATGCTGGTTAATGGAGGAGAAATTAGAGGCTGTGAGCTGCAAGGCGCCTGGTAGTCGTTCAAAAAAGCAACTGGGGAAATTCCCATTTGATTAACTCGTAGAAAAACTGAATAAATGGACGTGTCATACTGAAGTACATACGTAATCCCACACATACCGCAAAGGTCTAAGCTGAAACGATTGTTTACCTTTTAGAAACCGCAAACTCAGACATGGCTGTTAATACGTCATGTTAGAGAGATCTTTGACTGGAGTCGCTGCTTCCCCTAACGACACACTGATCTCCTTGTGCCAGTACAAAATCAGGGATCCCTCAAACCACTTCTTTTGGAAATGTACTTGTAACAGCTTTCCATTGCATGACAATTTAGGACATAACATTCAGTGTTATGGTTCAATGCTGTGTGTGACAGAGTTCCTGAAGGTCAATAATTCAGCAATGTGTATACCCAACAAAGACCCCATCACTTGACGGCTTTTTCCGTAAAGTACCCTTTCTACACCATAAGCCTTTTTCAGGTCTACGTCACCTCCTTGCCGGTCACTTTTCGCTGAGAGAATGGGACATACCACAGCTCCGGAGCTTGGCACGTCCCCTGGAATTCAAGCGTTGTGGGACGCATGAATTCCCCCGGAATTCATGGGTTGCGGGACGAGACCTACGGTTTATAGTCCTTGCTTGAGAAGACTTGACAGTGTAACAATTTGCAGATGTAATTACAAAGACAGCACTTGTTGGTCCGGCTGAGGGTTGAACCAGTGACCTCCCGCATGGAAGTCAGGTACTCAAACAACTGAGCGATAGCTGAGCCGACCCGCCATCTTTCACAAACAATTCACATGGTCGGTAAACTGGCCTTCACAGAAAAAAATGGATGGTTTTGGTTATTTAATGCGGCTTCCTCGCATAAATGGAAAGAGGCAGAAAGTCTTTCATGGTCTTTAATCTCGGACAAAAATAGGCAATGACTTGGTTTCTAACACCCTAGCGAAAACCCAACAAAGAGCAAAAATCGGAAAGTGTGTTCTGATATTCATAAGAAGAACTCGTGAAGGTCCGTTAAAAAAAAGCATAAAATCTTGCTTTGTGGCAAATATTCCTAACTGGATAAGAAAGAGTTTATTTTTCTACTCCCAAATGTTGTTCAACGCTGATATTCAGCAAAACTTTACATTAAAAGAAGTCAATCTTGAAAAACAAAAATAAGCAAAAGAAACGTTCACCAAAAAGTTGAAAACATGAACAAAAGTTTACGCTAATCCTGGATTTAGTTATTCGGCTTTCGAACAACCGGGCCCAGGTGTGTGCCTATTGGCTCTGCACGAATCAGTGCAAAAGCTGTAGGAAAGGAAAGGAAAGGAACTTTATTTAAGTGTCTAGTCGTTCTAGCCCTGGAGCACTAATTGGGGACACTGTAGACTGAAATTAACAATAAACGCTAATCAACTAAAATGTTGGTTTTGAAGAGAGGGGAAAATCGGAGTACCCGGAGAAAACACTGGTGAGCGACTGGTGAGCGTCTGGCGTTGAACCTCGAGGGATTTTCGCGAGCGCCGACCGCGAGTGAAAATCCCAGAGAGTAAACACAACAAAGTTGAGAGCGGTCGAAAGGTCTCGTACGTGATAGAGAAACCACCAACGTTCATCATGAGTTTCAAAAATAGGAAGAACAGGCGCCTAGAGTGGCAAAGCAAAACAATGTACGACAAGTAACGATTTTTTTTTTCGTACTGATGTACGATATTCAAGCTAAGATTATCGCATTTTCAGAAATTATGTCAAAGCTTGATGAAGTTGAGAATAAACAAAGTGAAAAGTACAACAGTGTCTTCTCTGTCTCTAAAAAGGGAAAAGAGAAAGGAAGAGAAAAACATACACTTACCGTTAGAAAACACAATCGTAGAACACGAAAAAACTTCAAAGAAAAGAAGTCACGCAACCAACACATTTATAAGAACCTCTCAGATATACAACTGGCAACAAACCAACCTACTCTCAAGGGGTTTGGAATAAATTCCAACTCCAGTCATGAAAGAAAACCACATCAGGCGCCAGTTAATTTTACTGAGACTTTCACCATTTTGCAAAAAGAATGCGCCTTCAATACCTATATCATGACAAAGAAACAGAACCACATCCTCTTCATGTGAAATCAAGCTGGAACCAACCGATTCAACTGTCAGTTACCCTACAACAGAATCTTATTTAGAAGCCATTAAATTACTGAAATCACAGCTTGCAGAAACCCTGACCACAGCACAAAACAATCCGCTATCTTTAAAGCGAGGAACAGAGAATCGGGGAATGGGAATGGGAATGGAGAATGGGGAACGAGGAATGGGGAATCTTTAAAAGCGGGAATCTGTAAATGCAGGAATCTTTAAAACGGGCAATCTTTAAAAGCGCGAACCTCTGGGAATTATTGATTAATCAAGTAAATCAATTTATTCATTGTAATTATATCGCACGCTAAAGCATATCTATTTAGCGGGTTAGTGGAGCGGTTCAAATCTCGATTCTTGCCTCCAGTCTGTGAAGTTTTTAAATTGAGTTTCACAGCGATAAATATTTGTCCTACCGTTATCAAGTACTAATGGAAAGACGTACTACTTTAATAACGACAGATATATGGCACACGCAATGGGTTCTTGGTTTTGTGACAGACAACCCTTGAATTTTTATGCTTTGCGTGACGCGACATTTACACGGTGGCCGAGAGAGCTGTAATGTTTGCTAAAAAGTGATGTATTTCATGGAATTTGGCTATCTGAACAGTATTAGAAAAAGCACTATTGTAATTTTTGTTGAGCCTCCTAGGCTTGTGTGGGAAACTCAGTGACAGATGCTTTTTTTGGTTTCCGGCCAGCATGGCGTCTCCAAACAAATCTCTTGAAATGAGGTAAAAAAATTTGTCCTTGTATCTTGCATAAGAAAAACTGCAGTGACCTGAATCTCGGCGGGAGTCTTTGCATATTTCCTTTCTTTCTTTTCCCAGATTCTGGAAAATCAGCAATACAGTAATTAGATGCCGAACAATTTGCCGGCGGTGTTCTGTGACATAATTTATATTAGCTTACTTTTTACTCGGAATACCTGAAAGGTATCCGAGTTATAATCTGGGCAGAATTTAGTTTTCTGTGCAGCAAATGGACAATAGAATTACAAGGCGGTGATTTCATTGGTTAAAAAGCAATGTACTACACCCGTTTGAGCAACACCTTTGACCTCCTTCTGCGACAACACGACTGCAATCAACTCAGAGACTTGAAACAGCCTCTCGTCCTACCGAATTTGATGAAAATCCGAATTTATAACCTACAGTGGAGCAACCAAATGATGGGTTCTATGTTGGAGCTTCAGTGTGACTCATTTTATTTCGTTTGCTAATTCGACAACCAAGTTCCACGAGAGGGCAAATGACGCAATGCGATGCAGCTAAAATGTGAAAATGCTGGATTCAGCCTTCTGGAATGTTATGAATGATATATTTACTATTTACATCTTGCCTGTTGACCGCATGACGAAATCGCCAGTACAGAACTTCTAGCAGCGGTATGTTATGAATGGCCGAATTTCTTAGTTTCTTTCTGCCTCAGCTGTTCTTTGTACGAACATCCGCCGATGTCTATTTCTTGTTTTAATCAATTGATAGTTTCACGATCTTCATGTTAGCTACCTAGAGCTGGAAGTCACCGACCGCATCATTCATAACACTGTTAATTAATCTGGAAGCTTTGCAGCTGTATACCGTTTTTCACTTATATGTACCCAAATTAAGACTTAATTACAAGAATAGTTTTTCACATGTTTGCTGTGTTGCTACACTAGTGTTTTT
>JALIRR010009312.1:0-16308 GCA_023091755.1 Montipora sp. Colony 1 RG-2022 | reverse complement strand
CCCGTCACAAATTTTGACAAATGGTTTATGACAATGATGATCGTCCTTTAATTCAACGCGTCTCTTACTTTTACCGATTAACTTATAATTAAAACAAGTAGCAATGACCAGCAATGCAACCGGCCGCTGAATATGCAAGTCGGCTTGACATTCTATTGTTTGATTTCAAGTTTATCCGTCAAATGTTTCATTTAGAGTCTTGAAGTAACAGAAGAAATATTCTACAATAAAGACAAATTACAGATAAATATATCTAAAATTGTTAGCGAAGGAAATTAATCATCATACAAAACTATGGCTAAACAGGCTTCACAGGAACACTAAAAATGTCTCAATCCTCAGCGTAAATGTAAATCATTCTTACCGAAATTAATATAACGTTGAGTTGACAAAGAGAAAGGTTTCCTGAAACAAAGTCATAACTGTATAATCATTTGTAAAACGAAACGTGAACACCTCCTCACGGGAAAATGAGATCTTTTTCAAATTACCGTTTCTTTACACAGGAGTTGTGATTCGCCGTACGATAATAAAAAATGTCCAACAGAGGCGAGTTTTGTTATGAAAATATTCTCACAAAAAAAAGCCACACGAGACCAGTTTGAACTGAATAGATCTATGTACCACTCGTTTCTTCAAGCTATGCTGTAGCCCCGTAAGAAAAAAGAGCGTAACACAGCGTGAAAAATTGGTCATTAAACACCTCCCGGCTTTGCTTTATATTCCCGCTGCGGAAGTCAGCAGCCAACGTTTTATTTTGTTGTATTCAGTGGCGACCATTCCAGAGGATTAACGAGCTTACGCAAGGACGACGACGAGGCCAAAGAGAAAGACATCTAATATTATTTCCCGTTATTGTAATAACTTCGTTATAACCCCAAGTCGTTCGGAATGGAAGGTGTGTATCAACATTACAGGAATAAAATTGGCATGAATTGTGTGGTTGTTTGGGGAGAAAATTAAAAATGTCTCGCCATGTCAGTTCTCTCGTCATAGCACTACAACCCGAAATTTGGTCAATTCACGTCGTTGTCAGGACGAGGACAGCAAAGAAATGTAGCAAAATGAAAAATGCACGTGCAGTGCGTGCAGAGCTTTTGTTTTTGCTCTTTAAGAGCTATTGTTTTGTGGCGTTCTCGCATTCTTCGTCGTCGTCCTTGCGTGGTCGATTAGTCGAGATAAAAACACAATTTCTTGTGGTCTGCCATAAATTATAATCGAGTTTTGACCGCAATATAAAAAGTAGACATTGGGGGAGATATTTGCATTGAATACAAAAGTTCAAACGATATGCTTATGGCGTGTTGAGTACGTCAGAAATTTGGCACATGTAGCTACATATGTTTTCCCTGACGCCCGCTAGGAAAATGTCTCCGATATGATCTCATGAGGGTGAATCTACTTCTAGGGTCCAAGATACTGCCACAGGTGCTGTCGGCATAAAATGACATTTGATTGATGGCTATTCGTGTTTAGCGGAAACAATGTGCGAAGTTTGCCATTAACATTGTCTTCGTGCGGCTTCTAGCTGTATCAAATGTACCGCTTTTCGTAAACTGATTTAAACGTGAATTTGAATTTCTTGTTTATTTTGTCATGTAAGCAGTTTAGCAAAAAGGTCAGTTCGTCTGTAATGGATGAAAACAAAAGTCTGGTAGCGACAAACGATAATTTAAAGACAGATTCTCAAACGGTACTAATGTTACTTACACAGAAAACGAGTTGAATGCAAATCAGAACACCGCTACAAACATGATCGGCACAAAAAATATATTCTGCCACGACTAATTTGACAAATTAAGCCTTCTGTAAGAGCATAGTGCGAGATCTTGCAGCAGTGCAAAGAGGGGTGAGCACCTTAAAAAGCGCTGTGCTTCCTTGTTGTAAATGCATGAAAGGCATTTTTAAATAAAAGAAGTGTTGTTGGAAAAAGAATGAAGAATACTTATTAAAGCGGTAGTGTGGATACAGGAGGAGTGAAAAATTCTATTTAGCTGGAGTTAATTAACCGTTCACCGTTTATGCATTGATTTTCACGTTTAGTTCGTCGCCTCCATGTTGGTGAACGAAAAAAAAATCTCTCATTTATTCCTTTTGTTAGTCCACCTGCAATTGTACATTTTATACAGCATTGTTATCTGTCTCTCTAGAGATTGGTTGCAAGCCGTCAATAGATCCAGTTTCGGTGACATATGAATCAGATCTTAGTGTTCAGTGAAAGATTTTTTTGTAAACGGAAAAAGTTGACTTTTTCTGTTTTACGATTATTTTCTGATTGTACTGAAGTCTCTGCTTTCTCCCTGTCGATGAATCGCACTGTTCTCTGAGTGTTTTTCATGGATGGGGCGCCTTGATGGAAATACTGAGGAATAATTTGTAGTTTTTTAGCACAGTTTCCACCCTGCGAGCAGAGCCTCCTTTTGTCTTTTTCTTTAACGCCAAAATCGAGCAAGCAAAAGAAAGGCTCTGCTAGCAGGGTGCACAGTTTCATTTTGCCTTCAAGATTTCCTCAGTCGCAAAATGTCATAGAATGCGATCGGAGTAATTTAATCTCATGCTGAAAATCCTTTGTTTCCCTTTTACACATTGATGTCAGCTTGCAGTGAACTTGTTGTTGCTCAGGTGGAGCATCAACCGAAAAAATGCGATTTTTTTCAATTCAGTCCCTTATGCAAGAGAAATTTTGAAAGTTTCGATAAATTCTCTCATGTATGTATTTTCAAGCTCTTTGAAAGCTCACAATGCATTATTCTCAGGAAAGAGTTTTTCAATTTTTCAGTAGAAGAGAGTACAACTGAAACGGGAGAAGACAATGTTGTTCATAAAGACCGTGGGAAGGATTTCAGCTCTGAAAAATAGTAAACTGAGTGTAAATCTTTATCATGCAGGTTCACCACTGAACAGTTTACGGCAACTGCAAAGAACAAGCAAACTAATAATTTAGCACGCTAGCACGCTCTCATGTCCACTGAACAGACTCTTTCATTTGGATCGGACTCCTTCTCTCGCTCTCTCTTGGTAATAAAATAAACTAACTCGGGAGGGAGAATGAAAATATGTATTGACGCAGTTCTTAGCGGAGATGGGGAAAGACCCAAAAAAGAAGTGTTATTTTACGTTAATAGAAAAGTATGAATCAAAAGAAATAGAGCTATGCAAACAGATATGGCGGCATTGAAGAGTACAGGTGACAGACGAGAAAAAGCCTCAGGAACCGTTTTAAGAATAATCATTTCCTGACTATTATTGGCGAAGCTGCCCCGGTTGACTGACCCCTTCGTAAGTTTTCTTGTTTACAGTCTCAAAACAATGCGCTAAATCGTCACTGATTTCATGGACGTGTGACTTGTTGGAAGTCAGTTATAGTTTCTAAAACAAAAAACGAGGATTTTTATCCTCTATGTAATAATATGCAATCACTTCATTAATTCTGAAGCGTATACAGCCGTGCACATGCACAAGTGTTCAGCTAACTGGTGAAAGTGCAAAGCAATCAAATAAAAGGGTTTACTGATATGAGAGGGGAAAACCGGAGTAGGGGGAGAAAAGCCTCTCTGGGCAGAGAAACTCGGCTCTTACATGACGCCGAGCATGAGCAAACCACTACTAATCTTTGAGGGAGCAAATGGTAGAGGAATCATCAGTTGTCGTTGAAAACAAAAGAGATTGTTATATACCTAGCCTTTCACTCAACAAAACGAGCACTGTGATTGGTTGGTTCTTGCATTGGTCGCATGCCCCTAATCAAATTAAGATGTATCCTGATCGGGATACAATTCCACAGTTGTTGCCCGCTCCGGATGTTTTGCTGCGATTGTTGACGGAAACGTCTAAATATACAACAAATTAAAGCACTTAATGTCTGGTTCCTCGGGAAACTAGTTAGTTTTGTTTTCCCTCGGGACCATACATTAAGTGTATAAGGTTGAGACACTTGATGTCGGCAAGATTTAATATGTAGTCTTTTGCGAGGATTTTGGACCATTCTCACTCTGAATTACGATCTGGTTCATAAAAAGCCAAATGGTACTAAAAATTTAGGCTTTTTTTATATGCAAATTTTATTTGGCTTACCTAAGGTCGTTAATTTGACAAGCAGGCTGCTTCGCGAAAAGTACTACACATTATATTACAACGTTGTTAAGGGGAGGCCGGGCTAACTGAACAAGGCAGCAAATAAGGTACCGGGTTCACTGATGTCTGGTGGACGTGTTTAACCGAAAATTGCTATGAAATGAAGTAAGGCTAAACCTGGCGTACGGCTAAGGGTTTTTTTTTCGTCAATATTTTACCGACTCCCTATAAAAGCGAGTCTTTGTCCGACAAGGTATTGAAAATCATGTTTAAACTGAAAACCTCAGTCGTACAGCCAGCCCTACTTCATTGAAAACTTCTAAATTAAAGTGTCTTTATTTGACTTCTATCTGTGCTTTTTTATGTTTCATTAAAATTGTTTTTTTTCCCCCAGATGCGCAGGTGACTAATTACATACGGTTACCTCCGCCCCTATTAAAGTTGCACATGGACAGGCCCAACCTCGTTCCCAGGGCTTTTCTCCGCCAAAAAAAATCCAAAGATCTCTCGAGCTCGATAAAATGTATTTTGGAGGAAATTACAAAAGCCAATCAAAAATGAGGATTTCCCGAACTTTTAGCATAAATTAGTGGCAAATGTAATATTTAAATTAGTCACGTGATCGGCCGATGCCAGGGTCTTTTCCCGCCCGTCCTCTCCTCGGCGGAGAAAAGCCCTGGGAACGACTCATTGTCTGTCACAGCACCAATGTCAGACATCCCATCAGTATAATTGAAAACTGTCTTTCGCCTGAATTTAAAAGAGATTTAAGTGCAGTCTCTGCATCTAAGCCAGCCTCGTTCCCAGGTCCAACTCTCAGCGGAAAAAAGCCCTGGGATCGAGGTTGCATTTAAATAACCGCAGATCTTATTAATTCTTCAGTCTGTCTTCTTAATTAATGAACATCTGAGTCAACTCAGTGGCATTACTATCTAACGGTACAAGGGAACGAATATCAAATTTCATACCCACGGTCAAGGTGCTTAATACGGGTACATTCACAAAAAAATAATTCACGGGAGAATAAGGAATAAGGCACGAGATAATCTTCACGTATGATATTTTTAAAAGGTGACCCTCCCTGCAAAGGGACTACGGCGAACCTCAGCCAGACCAGGGGTGAGGTAAGACAAAATCTGAACTGGACCACCAGGGACCTTGCAGATTTTGGAATCGAAATAATGTGTACAAAGTGTTTTAACTCCCTTTTTTTTTTACCTTTTTTAATTTTTATGCTTGACGACGAACGTTTTCGCTGTGTTATCATACCAAACCAAACCAATTAAACCAAAGATTTCAATATTTCAAAATGTCATTTCTAGGAAACTGCTTTCAGATAGGTTTTTCCACTGAGTTTACCAGAAGAAAAAATCTCTGGAGACAATTCGTCATTTCTTTATTATCATTTCATTTGACGACGAAAAAGTCCAGTTTCAGATTACAAGCCCGAGGTATTTGCAATGTTCGACCGTTTCCTAGCATAAAACAAATAGCGACATTGTGAAAAAGTGAACGTTGTTTTTGTTGAGGATCGGCCGGTTTAAGCAGAATCGAAACGGTCTTTGTCGATTAATATAGCACGAGTTTTTAGTACGAAGTTTCACTTCTTTGCGTCGACTGGAAAGCTGTGTTGACTGTTGAAAACGCAAATACCTTTTCAAAGTTGTTTGCGGAAACCTAAACAAACGCAAAAAGAAAGTGACGGATGTACGTCGTGCTCAGCAGCGTGCGTTGGATATCAGCTGTCTCGCAGTCCACGACTGAGAATCTCACGAGCAGCTCAGTTATGTTGGTATTTAGGACTGAAATATGTGAAAGAATGGCACTCTCTTTGTCGCGCTTTAGAATATGATAGGGTTAATTCCACGGGGTTATTATTTAAGCAGATTCCAGCCCGCGGGGTGATTAATAAAAATAATTAACAATATTTATATAGAGTGACGACTTTTGCAACTGCAATCAATGTGTTTAAAAAAAAAATGGCAAAACCGGGTTCCAATTTATTCTTATTTTCATTTCAATCCTGTTTATAAAGAGTGTCCATTTTTGAAAATATTGTCGAGAAGGCAAGAGCAAAGGTGAAAAGAGTTTGTCTACTTGAAGCCGGACACTTACTTCTAGACAATTCTGAAGGTAATTAAAAATGATTTTGGAACTGAACCATAATCAAGGTTTCAGGTTTTTTTCTGTTTTGGTCATAAAGCATGTCTTAGGTGCTGTTACAATCGGAAATTTTTTGTTGCAACAAAATTTCTCACATTGCGAGACCACGCTTCTTGCAACTTGTCTCTCTTTCGATGATCACATGGGGTTATAAGAACACTTTTATTGGCTGGTGCCGCAAACCGTTGCGACACAAGTTGCAGGACAGATGTTACACAGCGCTATGCTTGAAAAACTCGTTCCGACGTTGCGCAAAGTAGAACTGAATTGTCTCACAACTTTTTGGCCCGTTGCAAGCCGGTATGATGCATTGGGCAATGTTTCATGCAACGTGTCTCGCCATCATGGCGTTACGAGACAAGTTGCACGAAAATTTGCACAGAGAACGAACAACTCCTTTAAGCTGAGAGATGTGAAAAATGAAAATGACTCGAATGTTCATCTGGTTTCGGCTTGGTAACCTTGACGTTTTCGAATGAGCTAAAATTTGTTCCCACATGGTCCTGAGATAAGAGGTTTGGAGCCCTAGCGTGCTGCATTTTCTAAGTTTGATCAAGATCGGCTTTTAAATTCTGGCGTTCTCTGAAGTTCTACTAATCTCTTATAGCCTCAGAAATGGTTAACCATGTTTTAAGACTTAATGCTCACAATGATTGATTAGTTATTGTCAGTTTTATAGGCAAATAGATTCAGTTTTTCAGTCCTTCAGCTTGACAATCCGCCAGTAACAACGAATCGTTAAACACCGAAATTGATTTCCGCTTTACAACCGGGGCTTTTCTTCCCGATCAAACAGAAATGCACAAAATTTAAGCCAAGGGGGAATTTATTTCAACAGAGTGTTTTCAATGTGGTCTATCGATAGTTCGGCAGGCGGAAATAAAATCCCATAGGCAATGGCTGTTCGAGTTGCTGCTAAAATCATGAATGTGTTTATCCATCTACACGTATACTTACGGCCCTTCAACAGCAAGAAGGGGAGGTCAGCGGTGCTCCAAGATGGAGAGAGTGCACTTCTTAACCTCCGCAAATTTTGTTCCGTCATTCCTAAATTTCTCGTCTTTGGGAGATTTAGTCGATACAAATCTTCTTTCAAACTTCAATGCTATGAAACTTGACGGAAAGATAATTCGGAGTGAACTTTTATTGCTTGGTTTTCACTCCAAAACTTTCTACGATAAAGTCGCTTCCTTGGATTGTCGTCCATCACAATTGATCTCCTGTTGTCTTCTTCTTCTGCTAAGCGGCAACATCAGCCAAAATCCTGGTCCTAGATGGAAATACCCGTGTATGCTGTGCTAACAACCGGTCAAAATAAACCAAAAAGGAATATTCTGTGACTCGTGCGACCACTGGTTCCACACTAAGTGTCTAAACATGGACGACCGTACATACAATAGACTTTCTACCGTAACACAATTGATAACCGTTCTGGATGATTGGTTCTCCTCTCTGGACAAGCGTGCAAGAACTGATGTCCATCTGCTTGATTTTTTAAGAGCCTTTGATAGTGTCCCTCATCAGAGGTTACTGCATATTAAGCTCCATTACCTTGGTGTCCGAAATAGGACCTTGGAGTGGATTAAATCATTCCTTCTTGGCCTCTCTAAACGTGCCCAAGTAAATGGTGAAAAATCAGGTTGGGCTGATGTCATATCCGGTGTTCCCCAAGGCACAGTGCTTGGCTCCTTTTTGTTCATCACTTTTCAGTATAAATGACATTGTGTGTAACTTAAATTCCAAGATAAAGCTGTTTGCTGATGACGCTGTAATGTATCGTGAAATCCGGAGCTCCCAGGATGAAGTCATCTTTCAAAATGACATTGACTCTATTACCGACTGGGCCAAAACCTGGCAAATGAGCCTTAATTTTGAAAAATGCAATGTTATGTCTATAACTAGATCCAATTCAACGTGCCGCTGCTAGGTTTGTTTCTTCTGATTATTCTAGTTATTCTAGTGTGACAGGTATGACACACTCACTGGGCTGGGATAGTTTAGAAAAACGTAGATACGTAGACTCAGTAACTCTGAGTTTATGCACATATTTGCAAATTCAAGTGCATACAAGTATTCTTTTTTCCCCAGGGTAATTCCCCTCTGGAACAGCCTGCCTAGGCCGGGATGCTGTCTGTGCAGAATCAATTAGGTCTTTCCAAGCTAAGTTAAGCCCCATGTAGGAACTCCATTAATTTATTTAAGTATTTTGCAAGGACGATGATGATAGTCAACCTAAGTATTTTCCAATAACCTTTATATGTCAGGCTCTTATGTAGCCTTTAAATGTACTCCCGTCGGACCCGTTTGACCTTTTAGCATCCTGTATAGTGTCTCTCACTCAAAGGATCAATAAATATGTATGTATGTATGTATGTATGTATGTATGTATGTATGTATGTAGAACAGTGAGGCATAAGGATTGTGGACCAAACCGAACCCGACGAATAATCATGTAAACTGTATAATACCCCGCCACTTATTTGCACACCAATAACGCGTACTCTTCTTTTTTTAAGTGGAGATGTTATCCTCGCATTTATGAACGCAATAGAGAAGCCTGAAAAATTCAGGACTTAACAGGGTTTGAGGCCGTGACTTCACGATGCCGGTGCGACGCTCTAACCAACTGAGCTATGAAGCCACTGATGCTGGAAGCTGGTCATTTGTGGGTTCAAATATTCCAGTGATGAATGATTTAATGAGTGAAATGATATATGAAAACAGTTTTTCATCACATATAAATAGATCTTAATTATTGGATGTCAATGTGGAAACCGCTCCATGTGTTGTCGATTTTGAAAGCCCTGTCTACTAATGTAAGAATGAGGGCAATTTTTTTAGAGAAGACTCTCAAACTGAGAAAATTAGTATAAGCAGCCCAGTGTAAGTTTTCTTATGAAACACAGAAGTAACTCGGACTAGGAAATCAGGGAGACTGTTGTAAATAAGGACATCTAAAAAGGGTAATTGTTGGTTCTCCTCTTTTTCCATAGTGAACTGGATTTTGACATGTTGTGAGTTGATATAATCAAAGAACTATGAGGCATCAGTGTCGCTGATGGATAAGCAAAACGTGTCATCCACATGTCTGCTATAGAAAATTACCTCAGGACCATTGTATTTTTCCAACAATTTTTTCTCGTGATGACTCGTGAAAAGATTGGCAAGAACGCATGCAAGATAGGAACCCATAGCCACAGCCATAGCCATAGTTAACGTAATACACAAAAATTTGGTTTTATCAACGGAGTTGAGAATGTAAATTGGCCACCGTACAGAGATTCTAAAGGCTGACGTTTCGAGCGTTAGCCCTTCGTCAGAGCGAATCAAGGAATTGTGGGTTACGTGTAGTTTTTATAGTAGAGTAGGAGCTACGCTCTTGGTGGTAACATGGCAACGTGAAAAATAGGAATATATTAGTTTAATGAAAAGCGTTCGCTAATACCATGAGGATTTGGAAGATGAATTTGTGTTCAGATTCTTGCGGCTTTCCGTCGTACCTAGATGTAGGGAAAGGCCGCAGATAGCCATGTTTTTTTCGGAGTGGTTAAGGAGATTAAAATGACGAGCGACTGGCTTAGATGCATCCTTGTCATTCTTCCCATCATCGCGAAGCTGTTCGCGGAATCGGTCGCCTAGTCGTCTGCCTGTCTCGCCAAATGTATGATTTATTGCATAACGTACAGGTTATGCAATAAATGACATTTGCAGAGGTACATGTGAAACGATCGGTGATCGTAACAGATCGCTTTTGTTCTGTCTGATATCTTGCTAGTGTTAACAATGAAAAGACAAGTTTTGCATCGTGAGCGCGTACACTAGTTTGAAAGTTCCGGGTTGCGTGTAAACTTGCTGGCCTTTAATTATTAGTTAATACTGAGATATTCGTCAATAATCAATCCACTTGTAATCTGTATTGTTAATTTGTTAAACTAAGCGTTGTTGTGTGTAAACGAAGTTTTGTTTATTGTCTTTTAATACGTGTGTTCTTGTATTTGGCTTGCCCCGCCTCGATTAGCTCTTTCTAGCTATTTGCGGGGTAAGCCATCCATTAACTATCATATTTAGCTAAATAAAGTTGTTAATTGTTGTTGTTTCTGTTAAAAGAGAAATGAGTCAGCCGGCAGTGGCAAACAGAAACAATTTCTTGAGACACAATTTAATTCAAGATGCGCGTTTCCCTCCAGTCACAGCGGTGTGGGCTCTCTGTAGTGAATCGCTAAGCCAGTCAACAGATTCTTCGAGCAGTATGTTGGTAAATTAACTTTGTACATCGTAGGAAACTACGAATTTACCACGAGTAGGAATATTGACTATATCACTAACAAAAGAAAACGTATCCTGTGCACTCTATTGTTGTGAAATGAAAGGCCGGATATAAAAACATAGCTAACTTGTAATTGTAAGTGCCGATCGAGAAGATTATAGGAGGAGGAGCAAACAAAGGGGCAAGAACTTTGTGCATTTTGGGAGGCCGTAAATTCTGGCAGGTTGAGAGCCGGAAGGATAGATTACACCTTAGTCTTCACAAACAACTACTCTCACTACTGAAAATAATCTATTCCACTAGCTCTCAAGCTGCCGCAATATTATACAAAGGGTAATGATATGAAGCAATACTCTACTCAGTTTATAACAACGTCTATTTTGGCGGCTGAGGCATGTTCTTGGTCAGTCTCAGCCTGAACATTGTTATGACAAAGAGTATATTGATAAAAGTCTCCTTTTTCAAACGATGCCCCTAAAAGAACACGATAGTGGCCGGGTATTCCAACCTCGTTCCCAGGGCTGTCTCCGACGAGAGAAAAGCCCTGGGATTGAGGTTGCGGGTATTTTGCAGTTGATCTCTCCACCTGAATTGCTATTTTCTCCCGGAAGTTTTTGTTTTAATCTATGGTTGCCAACCCGCTTCTCATGAACCATAAGTTTGTTGTCTCGACGTGTTCACGTTTACTTTTGTTCTGTTACCTTGACCCGTCAGATACGGGTCCTAATTCAGTTCTTTTATGTCCTTGATGAAGACTGACGAAATCGCTGCTTTTTTTCCAAGTTCTGATGAAAGTTAAAAATATTTGAGGTTAGATGCAAACCAAACCTTATTATTTTCACTGCATGGCACCCAGATCATAATATGCTGTGGTATGTATTCCTTCTTTAAAAGGTGTTATGCGAAAGCTGCAACAGTTCCAAAAAACCGAACAGACAGGAAAATCTCAATATTTTAAGGACGGTGACTATTAATTCAAAGGTATTTTTCCTCCGTTTACTGAATATGCGGGAAAAGCCGATCTTAACAAGTGTTATTGAAATCCAAAAAGAAAATTGGGGGTAACCACGCATTTTTCGAAAATAATTAATCAACAATAGTTGTAAAAAGCTTTAACATACAAAGTAATGTATGGCGTTCTTTTGCAACTTGACGTTTAATTATCTCTGAAAAATGCGTAGTTACCCCCAATTTTCTTTTTGGATGCTAAGAGCACTTGCTAAGTTTTGCTTTCTCCACATAGTTTTGAGCCGTGCAAAAATACCCCTGTTTTAATAAGCACCAATCATAGGAAATCTCGAGATGCGCAGAACATATGCGCAATAACAATAATAGGCACCGTCCTTAAATCAGGAGCCCATGAGTAGTTGGGCTTCTCCCTAAATGGCCTCAGTAGTCAAGGATCTCAAGGAATTTGTTTAAATATAATTTTCTCTCATAGAAGCCAACTCGATTGACAGAAACATATGCATGCTTATACACCAACTTGGCAAAGAGTGATGCAAATCAGACTTGGCACAAACCGATGTCAGCTGAGATGAAAAAAGACGTCTGCGCTATTTATATATAATATTATATATAAGAAAACAATAGTTTGAGGCTGCGTGCATGTAGTTCTTGAGATGGTTTTAATAAGCGCTGAGTACTGAGGGTATCAATGGAGGCATAGCGTTCACGGTTAACGGTTAAGAAATTTGCCTTTTCACTGCTAACGGTCATGTTTTTATCCGTCAAGGGTAACTTACATGAAAAACAAAGAAGAGTCCCTCGTTGAAAATGAAACAATGTATTTTTTTTTTTTTTTTTTTTGCTTTTGGGGATTCTTTGTGTTAGTTAATAGGGTCTTAGTACACATATTGAATAGAATAAGTAATTGGTCATCAGAATGTGACTTACATTTTTGTCAAGACCTCCAACTCGGCGCAGCACAGGATGAAGTCAGAACGGATGCCCCAAACGTCACCCTCATCCAATGATAGTTTTTTTAAATCTAATTTTAGCTACACAGCTATTTTTAGAGAGGCACCTGATTCAGTTGGAAAGTCGTAATGACGTAATGAAATTTTGAATACGGGCGGCGTTGGGAACAAAAACTTAAAATAGCTCTGCGAAACTAGAAAATTATAGATTTTAAAAAACTAGAATGGGGCAAGGGGGATGGGATGGGAGACCATCCAGAACATGTTCCTTTTGTAAACACCATATGCATTATTTTTTCAATCGGAGTACTCGTATTTAACCGTCGGGAGTCTTGACCATTCATCACTTTGGTACAGCGTGGCATTTTTCCTATTCGTATTTAAGGAAAGGAACTTTATTTAAGTGTCTACTCGATTTTAATTTAGCGCTGGAGCACTAATTAACGACACTGTAAAGTGAAATTAACAATCAACGCAAATCAAGTCAAATGTTGGTTTTTGAGGAGAGGGGAAACCGGAGTACCCGGAGATAACCTCTCGGTGCAAAGTAGAGAACCAACAAACTCAACCCACATACGACGCCGAGTCCGGGAATCGAACCCGGGCCACATCGGTGGGAGGTGAGTGCTCTCACCACTGCGCCATCCCCACACCCCGAAAAAGTTTATATAAACGGATAAAAGAAGCATCAAAGAAACGAAATGATCCAAACAGAGCTGGCTGCAAGCTTCGGTGATAACCTTCTCATTAACGCAAATAATCGCAATTCCTCGCGTTTCGAAGACAAATATGTTCTTCTCCCGATTGCAGAGCTGCCTCGTTCGTTCGCTTCAGGCTCACTCACTGCGGCAGCAATAAAGGTTCCTTTCTTCCCTGCATGATGCTTGCCTGCGGATATCCATGGTGCTGACCAAAAGGACCGCGGCCGCTGGAGACAAGCACTTGTAACAATTGAGCGTGGGCCGTAAAGGTGTCGCATCCTTTATTTCTTTAAAATTGTATTTTTGGGAGTAATCGCCGTACATACAATTTTAAAGAAAACAGTCCTTTTGTTTCATTGTTGACTTATTTTTTTCTGGTAATGTATCACGGTTAAAAAACCACGAAAAAAGAGCCCGTATTTAAACTCCATGGTTCATAATAGAGTTTTGAATAAAGTTTTCAAAAAATTTCGATTTCCAAAGCTCCTGTGATTTCTTAATGCACCACAACTCCTTCCTTGTTGTAAAATATTGAAGGGCTTGCAGTTTATCATCGAAATTGGATTACTTGAAAAACGGAAGCTGTGAGTGTCTCTCTTCAAGATCCAATTCAATTTCCTTTCATTATATTGGCAGTGGCAGTGTTTCGGATGACAATGCAAAAAAGGGATTGGAAACAAAAAACGCCTGATAGAATCTATCAGATCGGCGAAAAACAATGCGGGTAGAAATTATCATAAGGCATGCAAATGTGGCAACGAGCCCATTTGTAAGGCACTTGTCGACCGGAAAAGATTTATTCTGCTCATCAAAGTTCTGCATTCCAGAGTTCAAGATAAGAGTTATGAGAGAGACGCTTACGCCGGCATTAGTTCTCGTGGTTACCTCAATTTTTACTTAACTGTTTACATTTGATTTAACTAATTACTTGTATACTGAGGGAAAAAAGGCATAAACAAAATTTGTTCGGCCGAGTCTGTTTAGTCGCCGTTTACGCCTACACACAATTCCGCCGTCGTGTTTGTAAGTTATGTCAAATTTTGTCATACAAAGTCTAGCGATATCTGATGCGTGCCGCTTGATGTTATTTGACAGCCATCCAATCACTATTTCCGGTCTCTTGGAGTATTTTCACCTTGTACCTCAAGGAAAAGTTCACTCTGACGGTGTGTATAAATTGACTTTATTGTCGTCTTTTACCGTCTGTAAGTGACTCACGAGCTCCCCGTTCCTAATTGGTATTCAGCGTACACTATAGGATATTAACATTGTTTGTCTTCTTTTGAATAGCAGTTCATTACAGAGAGGCCGTGGATTCTTCCTACACAGATAAGAGACCGCAAGCTTCTGGCAGCGTCCTGCGTTGCCTTGGCGCAAGCAACCACAAGATACTCCCGACAGGAAGAGGCAAGAGAAGTTAGCGATTGCTTCTTTCGCTTGCGTTCTACGCTCTTGTCCGAAAAAGTTGTTTTTATGAGCGCGTGCACTTAGGAAATAAACGCGGACATGTTGCTTTCAAGAGCTCAGCCTGAAGAGAAGGTCCCATGAGAATAGCCTGCTCTCTTTGTTCTTGGATATTGTTGATGATCGGATAATTTTTATGTTGACCGCCCACCGCTCGGAACAAGTCTGCCCTGGGGCTGTTGCTATGTTTGTACGTGTGGTCTGATCAAGGCAAACTAACCACTTTCGTCGAAGATTGATGCACGTTCATCGATTCTCCGTCCTTCATTAAAGGATTTAGCAAAGGAGTTTTGCTTGGAGCTTCTCTCAAAGCGACGTGTTGACAGAAATTTAGCACACCACTCTTCATTAGCGCCCGAAACTGAACGGAAGGTGTCGTTTCTTGGCCTTTGCGGTTTCACGTAACCTTTTCTGATACAAGCTCTGGATTTATCGACACGTAGAATTTTAGTATCTTTACAAGCCTGCTCCAGTTATGTACCAAACACTGAAGTTAAGAGAACTCAATCCTTTTATTACCTGCGGTATATGTGGTGGGTACTTAATCGACGCAACTACCATAACGGAGTGCCTTCACACATGTAAGTAAGCAACCAATCTGTTGTTTTCCACCGCCTGAATTTCCATCTTAAGTTATTATTGAACCTGCACGGGGTGCCTATTCCATCGCCTTCTGTTTAAACTTAGTTTTACGCCATTTTTTGACGGTAGAGTTACGGTTTAAGGAAAGGCAAACCGAACAAACGCGCTCCTAGTCGACGAAGCGTAGAAAACTTCATGGAACAGTGTTTAGCGTTTAAATCCACGCTCAAAAGCCTTTAAATCTTGTATGTCCTACTTTACGCGTACAGTGAACATGTTTGCTTATGAATAACTAACGAAATTCTCGCTACAAAAAGCCATCCCACTGTAAAGTGTAAGGGAGAGATCGTCAACCGTGACTTTCTCGTAAGTTCACCCGGACTAGACCAGCTTTATCACAATGGTTCCTGTCGTTTCACCTTTCATTTCTGGGGTAAATTTGGTATTTTTTAATTCAATTTATAACATGAATTTTATCCACAGTCCTTTGATTGATCTCCGGCTTTTCTATGGTTCTAGGAACCTACTGTGCGTAGCGGAGTGCTTCCTTCGCACATACCTCGCTTGACTACTCCCACGTTGAGTTTATTACAACCGCTCAAAACTTTCCCCTTATTCTAACATTAACCACCTTTCGGCTTCACAAAGGATGTTTGATACTGAGTGGCTTATATTTAAACAAGAAGAATGTATATTTTGTCTCTCGAAGTTAGATTGTCAGGAAAGGCGTTGCCAAAGATTCGTGGATCCGACCGTCTTTATTCTTCAAGTATCCAGATATTTCACACTTCGAAAAAAACCATTAAAAACATCATCTTGTGCGGTGATGTTGCTTAGATAAACAAAGATGCTTTATTTAAATTTCAATTCTCTTTGCTTCCACCAGTCTTCAAAATGAAATTGAGTTTAAACGTTGTCCTACGGAGCGGAGACAATCATGTTTCCTTTTCTTGATAGCTTGTTACCAGTTTAAAATAATTAACTATGTCTTTACATCTAATCTTCATTTATTTTCATGTTTATGTTTTGGCGAGGACGTGTTTATCGAGCTTATTTTGCTTTGCTTTCCTCACAGTTTGTAGAAGCTGCATTGTGAAGCATCTACAGGAAGACAATATCTGTCCAACATGTAAGATAG
>JALIRR010009311.1:0-16309 GCA_023091755.1 Montipora sp. Colony 1 RG-2022 | reverse complement strand
CCCCCCCCCCCCCCCCCCCCCCCCCCCCCCCCCCCCCCCCCCTAACTCATCAAGGCAATCTTTTTTCTTGACGAAGAACGAACCCATGTCGTTAGCCAAAGCCAACTTGTCACCGTGCTGTAAAAAGGGCGATTCTGCTGACTGATTTAACAGTTTCTTTGTAGCAGCAAAAAGCTTACGTTGATTATCAGAGATGTTGTTGATGAAATCTGTATAGAATTCACAACGAAACTTGTTCATAAGAAAGACAGCTTTATTCCGAAGAAGTTTGAAAGATCTCCGGTCAGATTCAGACTTTGTGGACCTCCAGTTGCGCTCAGCTATCCTCCGGAGACGTTTCACAGATCTGATCTCATCGGACAACCATGGGGCTTGAGCTCTTTGAATCATGGTTTTCTTCCGCCAAGGAGCATGTCTGTCAATGATGGATTTTAGAGTAGTGCCAAAACAACCAACGAGATCAGCAAGACGTTTAGGAGTGTTTAGTAACAATTCTGAATTACGAAGATCGTTCTTAAACTTGGGAAGATTAATCGATTTGATTTTCCGAAACCACGTTTCCTTGGCAGAGGATTCTGACTTAAAACCTTTTAAGTTAAACAATACAGTCGCATGGTCGGATAGAAAGGAGCCTAAAATTGGTGTGTCTTGAATGATACTGTCCATTTTCCTGGTTATGACTAAATCCAGTATATGTCCTTCAACATGAGTTGCAAAGTGGACATGTTGAGCTAGTCCAAAAGAATCAAGTAGGTCCACAAATGATTCTGCATCGGGTTTATCCACAGCATCAACATGGATGTTAAAGTCACCACATAACAATATGGGCTCCGTGCATAAAACAAATGATTCAAGGTACTGGGAGAATTCGGAAACAAAGGAAGAGATTGTTACAGGATGCTTTGTAGAGTAAGGAGGTCTATAGACGACAGCAAGCCGTAAGCGAAAAGATCCATCAATTAAAATCCATTCCGAAAGTTCAAAAGAGCACCACGTAGGAGCAACAACCTGCTTGACAATTATATTTGAACGAGTGATCAAAGCTGTACCTCCACCATTACGGCCGGATCTATGTACATCATACAACTTGTAACCATCGGGAGTACATTCAGCTTTCACCGCGGCATCTTTATCCGAAAACCACGTCTCACTAATTGCCAAGATGTCCAATTTATTGTCATGTATATAATCGACAAGACTCGCCGTTTTATTCCTAATGAGATTGTTGACATTAACACCCATCGGACGCGTATAACAATAGTCCAGATGATTGCGTTGACTCTCGTTCACGCATAATGAACCAGTATTCCAGTGAGATTCGTTTACCAAATTATTATATTCGCTTACAAAATAGTCAGTAGGAATATAAATAGTAAATCGACGGCGATTTTGAGTTATATATATATATATATAGATAAAGTAGAAAGGTGAGGCTAATGAAACCAACACATGATTCACTGTTACTCCCACTGTCTGATGAGTGCGTAAGCATGAAACTCGGAGTAACAGTGAATCATGTGTTGGTTTCATTAGCCTCACCTTTCTACGATTTAGCTCTACACTTATGTGTATTGAGCACTATTTTAACAGTGTTGGCAGCCTTATTACTATTATATATATATATATATATATATATATAGTACTGCCCACAGGAATAGCAGCATCTACACGCGCGTAAAATGCAAAATGCAAAATACGCGCGCGTTACGCGCGTGTAAAATTTTACACAAACTAATACACGCGCCTGAATTACACGCACTCTGTGTGTAATTTGACATGAGTAAAATTTCTGTGTCCAATACACGCGGCTTGCGTGTATTTTCCACTTAGCAATGTACATGAATCTGACAATGAAAGTTAAAATCAAAGAGTCGGCATTTCTGTTTGAGAAATTCGGCCTTGCCTGTGTGTTCTTGGAATAAGGTTTCACAAGTATCTTCGGGTTGCTGCCGTTATCCGTCAATAAATCCTTAGCTCTCATTTCAAACCACGCTAAGTGAAATTACCTTTATCCGGTTTCCCTATTTAATCAATTAAAAATCAAAAGTTTTAACTGTAACGAGCGAACGATCGATGGAAATGTTTGACAGCAAGACATTACCGAAAAACAAGCAAACTTAGAACTCGTGCTGCATTTATTTAAATATTCAATTTGTTCGTTGTGCGGACCGGATCGAGTGATTGCATACAACATGTCAATATTCACGAAACGAAATATAAATACATTTACATGCACTATTTATGTGCGGGTGTTGTTGACGTCCTGCTTCGTGTAAATGCATGCTAATTTGAATCCTTGTCCTGTGATTGTTTTCGCGTTTATACTAACGCAATTGGTGAAAAATTATACCCTCCCAGCAATACGGTGTAGGCTGACCGAATTAAATTTTAACAACAGCAAATTAAAACTTATAATAAAGCTGAACTACTAGAGTGGTTTTCAATTGAGTGTCGAAAGTAATTAGTGAATTACTTTGGTTTATGATTACTTCACTCAGTGATTGGTTCAAAGTTCTCGCGCCATTTTTTCAACCAATCAGAAGTGAAACCAAAACCAATCGTGGCTCGCGCGTGCACATTTTCTCGCGCTTTGTGTCGGCTACGTGTAATTACTTCGAGTTTTGATTTGTTTACTGGATTGTCTCCGTCCTTTTTGATTGGCCAAAGTAATTACTTTGGTTTTGGTTTTACGACACTCATTTGAAAGCCGCTCTATAAATAAAACGCACATGTTTAATTTCGTAAACATGACTTTGCGTGACACTACGGACACATTCGGTCTCTGTGACCGGCGAATGAAAATAAAACTATTCCTTCCAGAAAATCAAATTAATATTATCGACGTATCTTACAAACGTTGAATGAAGATCTTTTCTTCTAACGGCGAGCATTTTACCGTTGAATGAGCGAATTATGCACGGTAGAACCGAAGAGATGTTTTTTTTTTTTTACGGTGTTTGCCGTGACATTGCACAATGCCCTCTCGCCGACGCGGGCTTTAGAAAAGCAAACGTTTCCCTCCAGAATTCATTGTGTAGGCATTTCAAATTGCTGTAATCAAGATTCAAGGTGAATAAATAATAAAGATTTTAGCTTGTATTTTTTAAATAACTTGTGTGAGCAATATTCATCGTATGTAAGGCTTGTTAGGTTCCTGGGTGTTTTTCCGAAAATCGCACGTACTAGTATGAAAACTTTCTCTGGTTAAACAGAAAAATCCAGCGTATCGAGGCGTATTAACTAATCCTTTCTACCACAAACGTAATAGGCAAGTGAGCGGTTGAAAAAGGCAAACAAAACTGAGGTATGATCCTTAAATAGATCGGCGACACGCTCATTCACAGGCGGTAAGCGGTAAAAAGAAATTGAAAGGGAAAGTCATCGTGGTATATCATTACTTTTACTTGTAATTTATAACATCTTCGCCTTAGCAGCAGTGATTTATCACCCGACTCGCAACCTTTTTATTTTTGGAATGACTTCACCCACTGAAACAGACGAAATGAAACAAACGCAAACATACGTTGAGCCGCAGCCAAACATGCGGAGCAACAACAGTCATTCAAAGCAAAGTCTTGATTATTCAACCAAAGTGGACACTTGTCGCGAAAATGTTGAAATGCAAAGCTGAATAAATTCTTCGGAAACCACTAGGGCAATTAGACGTGCAACATTTTCTTCGAGAAAAAGCCGCTACAAATTGATGTACAACAGTGAATACTCTGCACTCTTTTACACGAAACTCTGCGTGTAAAATTTTACACACACTTTGAAGAATTTGCGTGTAATTATTTACACTTGCTTTCGTGTATTTTTTTACTCGCGCGTAATTTGCGTGTAAATTGCGCGCAATATGGCGGACTTACGCGCATGATACGCGCGTGTAATGCTGCTATTCCTGCGGCCAGTACTGTAGGAGGTCAAGCTTAGTTCTCAGCTTCCTCTTCATCAGCAGCTCTGCTGGTGTAACCCCTGTTGTTGTGTGTGGTGTTGCTCTGTACTTGAGCAGAAAACGTGACAACTTGTCTTGTATGGTTCCCTCTTCCATCTTGTCTATCCCTTCTTTGAAAGCTCTAACTGCTCGCTCCGCCTGTCCATTCGAAGCTGGATGGTATGGCGATACTTTGGTGTGTTTGACACCATTCTTTGAGAGAAAATTCTCGAATTCAGCACTTGTGAAATTGGGACCGTTGTCGCTGACGATGGTTTCCGGGAGACCATGGGTCGCGAAGATTTCTCTCAACTTTGCTATGATAGCGGCTGATGTTGTACTGCGCATTAGGTGGACATCCATCCACTTGGAATGTGCATCGATCACCACTAAATACATGTGACCCTTAAGTGGCCCTGCATAATCAATGTGTACCCTTGCCCAGGGTTGACCGGGCCACTCCCATGGATGAAGTGGCGCTTCTGCTGGGGCCTTCTGGTGTAGTAGGCATTGCTGACACCTTTTTACTGCTTCCTCTAACTCATGATCCATGTTTGGCCACCACACATAGCCACGTGCAAGGGCTTTCATCCTTGATATGCCCGGATGGGCTTCGTGAAGCTCGGCTAGATGTTCTAAGAGCAAAACTGTCTCTCCAGGTACAGGAACAGACTCTGGCATCTTGGACAAGGGGAGTCGACTCAATGCATCCGCATTGCCATTTGTGGTCCCTGCTTTATAGGCAATCTTGTACTCATATGCTGCCAAGATAAGGGCCCACCGCTGAACTCTTGGATTGGAGAGGCTTGTTGGGGTACTCCCTTCTTCTCGTTAAAGAGCCCCTCCAATGGCTTGTGATCAGTCTGTATGGTGAACTTGTGACCTTACAAGAACTGATTAAACTTCTTCACTCCGAAGATAATAGCCAACGCCTCTTTTTCAATAGTGGAATAACCACGCTCAGCTGTGTTCAGTGATCTTGAGACATAACCGATCGGGCGCTCTGTTCCATCTGCCATCCGGTGGGAGAGTACTGCTCCTACTCCATAATCTGAGGCATCACTCGCCAAGATTAGTTCTAGATCTGGCTGGAAATGTACTAGGAGGTTTGCAGACTGGAGTAGTTTCTTGGATTTGTCAAAAGCCACCTGCTGGAGTGGTTCTAGTACCGTAGCGATGTCTGGTAGGAAACGGTGATAATAATTTAGCATTCCCAGAAATGCACGCAGCTGTGTAACATTCTCAGGCACTGGGGCATTCTGTATGGCTTCCACCTTAGCTTCTACTGGCTTGATACCCTGACCATTGATCTCATAACCGCAATAGGTGACTTCCGACACCATGAAGAAACAGTTTTCTTTTCGCAACCGCAGTCCAGCTTCTGACAGCTTCTTGAGTACTGCTTCTAAATTGGCGATGTGATTGTTGTCGTCCTTCCCACTGATGAGAATGTCGTCCATACGCACAATGACCTGAGGAATTCCTTGCTAGAGGTTTTCATCGTCCTCTGAAAAATACCAGGTGCAGAGGACACTCCAAAGGGTAGTCTATTGTACTGGAATAGACCTTTATGGGTGTTTATGGTGGTGAACGTCCGAGACTCCTCATCTAGAGTCATCTGCTGGTATGCTTGCGACATGTCCAGCTTGGTAAATTTCTCACCACCTCCCAGGGTAGCCAAGAGATCCTCTGTTTTCGGTATTGGATAATTATCCAGTTTGGACACCTGATTTACTGTTAGTTTATAGTCTCCACAGATCCTTACAGTCCCGTTGGGTTTAGCCACGGGCACAATGGGTGCTGCCCATTCTGAAAATTCCACCGGAGATATAATTCCTTCACGCACCAATCTTTCGAGTTCAAGTTCGACATTGGTTCTCAATGCGTAAGGTACTGCTCTGGCTTTGATGTATTTGGGTTCTGCGTTTTGATCCACGTAGATCTTCGCCTTTACACCTTTTAGCGTGCCCAATCCTTCAGCAAATACATCTTGGTATTTTGAAAGCGCTTCATGAAGTGCCGATCGGGGGTTAGCACTGGCTATCTGGAAGATTGTTTCCCAATCCAAGCGAATTTCGTCAAGCCAATCTCGACCAAGTAAGTTCGGTCCGCCACCTTCCACAATGAGAGCGTTTAATTTCTTTTGCTGGCTTCCATATTTCACTGGAACCATAACTGCTCCTAGTCCTGGAATCTTTTCTCCTGTGTACGTGCTTAAAACCGCTTTTGTTGTCTGGATTGGACCTAATACGTCACGCAATCTTCCGTATGTTGCTTCGTTCAATATCGTCTTCGCAGCACCCGTGTCGATTTTCCATCGTGTTTTTCCGTCCACAAAGTTCCAGATCCACTTTGAACGATTTTTTTCGATCACCGGACAGATGATACATGGCATAGACGTCGTCTTGATCGGCGCTTTCTTCTACAAAATGCGTTCTTTGTTTGCTATCCGGCCGGCGCCCACTCTTGCCTTGCTTTGGAGGTTTCTTCTTTCCTCGACATACTTTAGCCATGTGGCCTTTCTTTTGACATTTGTAACACACTTCGTTCTTGAATTTACAGCTCGAGGGATCGTGGTTTCCACTGCAGCGATAGCGCTCTTGTTTTCGCTGAAAATGTGGAGGTTCAATTTCTTCGACCTTGTTGACATTGGTGTCACTGCTGGGTGTCTTCCCGCCAATATCGATAAGATTCTTTGAAGCCATCTCGGGTTGCTGTAGCGATTTCTACCGCCTTTTCGAATGTGAGCTCCCGTTCGGCCAACAGTCTTCGTTGAATGCGATCATCGCTGATTCCACAAACGAGCCGATCTCGCAGCATGTCCTCGAGTGTTGTTCCGAACTGGCAACGCTCTGAAACCCTTTTGAGTCCTGCGACGAACTCTGCAACATTTTCCCCTTCGAGACGATTCCTGCTATGGAATTTGAACCGCTCGACGATAACACTTGGCTTCGACGAAAAATGGCTTTCCAGCTTCTCTAAGATTTCTTTAAATCTGCATCGCCTGGTTTCTTGGGTTGTAACAAATCGCGAATTAATCTGTACGTTTTGCTTCCACAAACGCTCAACAGGATGGCTCGTTGCTTCTTCTCGTCTTTAATTTCATTCACGGCGAAGTACTGCTCGAGTCTTTCCACGTATTGAGTCCACGATTCCTCTGACTCCTTAAATTCCCCCACGTTCCCGTAGGTTGCCATTTTTATCCTCGTCGCCAATGTAATAAACAAGGGTGAAGCGAATAATGTAGCTATATGTTTTTAATGATTACGAAGAAGAAAGAATTGAAATCCTGCATTACACAATATAGATATCCAATTACTGGCAACGTGACTCCGCACGTGACTAGATTATAACACTTTCCTTTTCCTTTTCATCGAAGAATCGCGACTAACGATTTTCTTTACAAAATAGGATTAAAACTGCCTGATCTTTGTACTTTCTGCGGAGAAGCAGTGAAAATCTAATTCATTTATTCCTGAGGTGTAAATACTCAAAATCCTTTTGGGAAAAATGTTCTCAATGGTTAACACAAAACATCCCCAATAAGAAGGATTCTTCCCTTCAGAGGCCATACTTCTCGGTATAGTTACTGAATCAAAACAAAAAAATACCGATACTTGTCGCCAGATATCATACTTACATTTGTAAACTGAAGGAAACCCGTCCAACTGACCGAAATATACGAACAGCTTGTTTACAATACTTAGCAAATCGAAAACAAAATTGCAATAGTTAATAACTCCATGCATATTTTCGAAAAGAAATGGTCCTGTTTTAAAAACATAGCACATTTTCAATCAATCAATTAATCAATAAATATAGATTGCGTGAGGCGAAGCGTTGGCGAGCCCCTGTAATTGTGCTTTGCCCTTGTCTAGTTTTTTTTTAAGAGGGTAGTGTTGTATACTAGAGCCATAAACTACGTAGTATTGTTGCATTGTAAACCTGTATTTATTCTTATCATTAGAGAAACTGTAGAGTTTAAGTCTTATTGTATTAAAGTGTGTAAACTGAAAAAAATAAAGTAAACTAAAGTAACAAAAGAGGAAGAAAAAAGCCGTCGTGCACAACTAAGCACAACAGAAAATTAAGCAAACTGATAAGAATAAACATTGATGTAGGAAAAATAGGTTGCAGTTGGGGTCTATGACTCAATGAGGTTTGCTTGCATGTCTCAACATTACTGTGACTGGCCAGTAAGCAATCAACAATTTGTTGGTTAGTTCTGATATTCCATCTGTGCAAAATTCAGCGCTACGTGTAATGTTCTTGGATGAACATGATGGCTCCTTAAAAATACAACGCTATGCAATTCTTCCTTACTTTTAAAGGCCTTTCAAGTCAGGCATTAATATATTTTTTTGTTCGTTTACTTTATCTGAACTTTCATTTTGTACCTCTTAATTCATCTTGAATTAATTCCCGTCCAATTGCAGGTGATAAATGGTCCCAAGAGCTAAATCCACCGCTGCCATCAATCAAATTTGAAGATTTCAAGAAGGATCTCTTAAGTAAAAGAATGAAAGAAATATCTTTGTCCTTTTATAGTGATATTTGCGTTAAACTTAATATTGAGAGTCCTTTTAACAACGATTACCGTTTGTTTGCCGAAAAGATCAACGTGGATAAGGATAAAGTTACCTTTTTGGGTCAAAAAGGAAATCCCACGGAGTCACTTTTGAAAGAATTCGATACCAAAAGAGGCAATTCCATTGGCAAGTTTCAACAAATTGTTAACGAGATGGGAAGGGAAGACGTTTCAAGCAAAATTGATGAATGGATTAATGATGAGTGCAAGAAGAGGAATATACAACAGTGACGTCTTAGATAATGTTAGGCTTCTTTTAAAAGCCAGAAGTTTTGAATCACACAGTGCTATGTACCATATGAGCGGAATTTTATTGTAGGTATCTATTAATTGACGAGGAATTTGTAAGTGGCCTTCAAATTGGACGCGAATCTTAATTGTGAACAAGTAAGGTAACTTTTATTTCCGGGCAGGCGCTTGGAGTGCCACGTGATCGTGGTTTGTATTTGGCGATCGTTTAGCGAGTGAGGCATTCTACGGTTAGCCTTCGCAGCGTGCAAACGTCCTGTTTGGTTTTTTTGTTCTATCGAGCTGAATTAGTGTTTAATCCCCTTTGTTAGGCGGTAATGATAGCGTTCATTTACATTGTAAGTAGTGTCTGTCAATTAGAATTCCCTAGAACGCCGAGGGTCGCACCACTGCCTTGGTCAGGGGTACACGTTCCCCGCTTTTTTCCACCTGCTGGTTTTTTGAGGGGTTTTCGTGTCCGGCTCTGGTGCATTGCTTTTCTCTTTATTTTAGAATTGAGGTATTAATATTCTTGTACCTATTCCAATGCTTAATAAACTGCACGGCGGTTTGGCTGGCCCACGCGCCCAAGTATCCTTAGCTTGAGTGTCCGGTTGAGTAGTGGAGGCAAAATTTGTTGCAAACCACACACAACAGTGTTTCACTCACGTGATTAGCGACCATCAATCATATGTTTTTTTTTTTTAACAAATTGAAATATATTCATTAGAGTTGACTTACTACTTCAATAAGGGGCATGAACATGGGCACTGTGGTTTCGTGTGAAAACGTTTGACAATTGTATCATATCATAGTATTAAACATGACTTGGTACATTGTTGCCACGTTTTGGTCAATTAAAATTGGAGTAACGCGAATTTATATTTCAGACCGAAAAATCCCAGGCAAAACGTTTCAACTCTGTTGGCCAACGTAACAACGCATAGCATCTCTGTGTCATGTTGGATGAAGTATAGCCAACATGATTTTTCGTTCGACGACATCGTTAGCGTCCAGCGTAAAGACCTAAAAAAGTTATTCAACTGAGTCCCAACATTTAGCTAATTGATTGTTAAGCCTCATCCAATCATAGGAAGATTGCTGGGTAACGAAGTGTTTCATTTCCCAACCTGGGAATCACGAATTTCATTTGCAAAGGCTGGAAGGGATTTCCCTCCTACGGTTATTGGAGACGATAGTGTTACGTTTGGACTATTCTCGTGCGATATTCGCTTACAGAACAAAAACAGCTCTTTTCCGCGTGCTTAGTTAACCCCCCAAAACGCATGCTCAAAAATGGAGTCGCAACCTGCTGCGCGACAATAGCATCACGTCAGGGGCCAGTGCAAAGCTTTTAAGCCCGGCGCACACTACAGCTATCAGCTTAGCAAAGTTTCATTTCTGACCATTGGTGTAAGCAAGTTCTCCCAGTGTGCGGTGGCCTTGTCAGCGCTTTTAGTCACGCGTGCCATCGGTGCCGAATATTCAACATGTTGAATAATTTTTTGCGCGAGTGAACATTTCCTCCAAGTGTGCTCGCTTGAAAAACCATCGCCTTACCATCTTGCGCCAAGACGCATATTGGAGAGAAGACTAATTAATATGGAGGCAAGGGATGATTTGGTTGCTGAAGCAGTGTTGGAAGGAAAGGAAAAAAGGAAAGGAACTTAAATTATTTAAGTGGCTAGTCGTTCTAGCGCTAGAGCACTAATTGGGGACACTTTAAACTGAAATTAACAATTAAAGTGTATATGACAAGTCAAATGTTGGTTTTTTAGGAGATGGGAAACCCGGAGGAAACCTCTCGGTGCAGAGTAGAGAACCAACAAACCCAACCCACATAGACACCGAATCTGGGAATCGAACCCAGGTCAAATTCGTAAAAGGCGAGTGCTCTCACCACTGCGCCATCCTTACACCTCCGAAGGAAAAAATAGCTGATATTTGGCCAGATTATCCTTGTCCATACGGCGTGAGGTGTCCTGAATTTGAATATCGGTGGGAAATTTAACGCTTTGTCTATATCTTTCTTTTGGCAGCTATCAAACATCTTTGTCTTTGTCGATGTAAGAGAAGTAAAAGCAAAATTTATACCCCCACTCCTTTACCCGTCAGACACTAAAACGTTCCTAATAAGCTGCATTGCCTGAGTTTTGTTTACTGGGCAGATAACAAACAACAATTGGACTAGAATGGCTATGGGCAATAAACCCATAGCCGCCTCTATTTGAACAATGTACAAAAACTTGTTCTCTTGATAACAATTTTGGCCCAGTAAAGGTGAGGGCACTGAAAACGCCAAAGGATAAGTCTATACTATGCCGCCCCACCCCAGGCAAGTGCAGCACAACAAGAGAAGAAACCATGACATAAGGACTATTAAGTTTAAGGCAATGAAAGCAACCCCAGGCAATAGCCGCTCATGCAAGCTGAAAGCCTAGGGTTGATGCTAGAGACAATTACTAAAAAGATAAAACAACTATTCAAGGCAATGCCAACCCAAAACGCTAGCCGCCCATGCAAGCTTGGATGTCTTCGGCTACCATTACAATCACACCAGGCCAAATGAGGTAAGGCATCCATGAACCCAGCAATAATCAAGGCTGGCTAGCTGCTGTAAGTTGAGAATAAGCTGCAGAAGACAAACTCACACGAATTGCATTTGATTTGCACCTTCCCAATAATCGTATTTGCAGCATTAGATAGCCCCTATTTGCAGCATAGGAAGCAGCCCCAATCCGAAAACTGGGGCCTTTGTAAAAAGTCGGTGACAAGCCGCACTGCCGTATAGCAGAGGCTAGCTGATTAGAAAAGCAAGATCTAGTAACCGGTGCTCCATCCACTCATTCCACTGCAGTGAAAAGGGGGCCTGGGCTAGCTCCCCTAAACACTCAGTACTTGGTCAAAAGCTTAACTGGACATGAATGATGTTGGCGGGACACGACATGTCAATCAAAAAACGGGCGGTCATTGTAACTGTGATTATACTATTTCAAAGTAATTTTGAAAGCGATAAGCTCCTGGGAACTGTTTACGAGCTTGGTGAGATACATGGGAGGTTTGCAAAGGAGAACTGGAACTGCCGCCCTTATCTCCTGTGATCTCGCCTAGGCGTAAAAGGGCGTAAAATGCCGATGAACCCATAGCTTGGAGGGAGAACCTACCAAGGAAGGGCCATTGATCCAAGATAGGAAGAGTGATTGGCAGACGACTGTGCAGACGAAAACCAACTTTGTGAAACTCTGTACGCGTTTCCAGGCACACTGGTAAACTGTTAGAGAAGATGGCTGAAGACTGGAATTCTAGACCATATCTATATGATACACTGTCGACGTATATAGGAGAAACTAAACGTAGTCTTTAAGACCGCTTCATTAAACACCGACGACCCATTGACAGACCCTCCCCTTCTTCCAGACTTACTGCAGTCTCAGAACATTTTCTTTCCAACCAGCATACAACTAATCCCACTAGAACGCATACACACCTCGCGTGACGCCATACGCAAGGCTCGCGCAGCGTATCTACATGGGTCAAACACTTGAACCCAGAGGTATAAACAAACGCGAAGAACTGTAAAAGCATATTCAGTGTAGTTTTATCACTTTCTCTATAATGCATATTATGCAGACAGACACAGACAGGCATGTTTATTTGGAGTCATACAATAAATAGTATATCGACCACAATTTCCAAATAGCTAAGAATTACAAACAACAAAAGTATACATGGCTAAAAAGTTAGTAATTAATTAAGTCCTGGAGTATTTATTTTCATCCGTCTTCCCCTTTTCTTTTTTCAAAGCATTCGAATATATGTTTTGCTATTAGTTTTTGTATTTTAACATTTCCGCTAGGGGGGTTTATCAGGAAGACATGAATATTTTATTAGGTGACATTCTGCTTATTTTTATACTATATTCTTTTTCCAAATAGTCTAGTAACGAACTTCGTTTTTCCTGGTAAGCAGGGCATATATCTAGAAAATGTTATTTGTCCTCCATTTCTATTTTACAAATTGAGCAAATTCTTTCTGCAGGTTTCTTGAGCGGTCTCGAATAACGTCCTGTCTCTATGGCTAATTTGTGGTTGCTAAGTCGCAGTTTTGTTAGGGCTATTCTGTGTCGTGTATTGGTGACCTGATGTAGGTAGTCTTCACATTTGTAATTGTCTATCGTTTTGAATAGCCGGTAGGTTCTCATTTTGTTGCTTTGGTTAGCATCTTTTCTGGTGTCGTTATTTATTTCACTCAGCCATCTTTGTAGTTCGATATCCTTGCGTCCGACTGATTAAACTTACATATCTTCCTCCACTCTCAATTGTTCGAGGGAATACAAAAGGATCGCTGCGTGGACTCCACACTTTCTCGATGACTTCAAGCTTCCTTGTATCAGAAAAAGAACTTATCTCATTAAATAAAACACCAATATCAAAAGGAGAGCAGTCTTCCTTCCTAAAAACAGGTTCACCACGTGGAATATCGTTTCGATTGTGAGCCATTTGCGATAAATCGTACTCAAGTAAGAGCAAACCGTTGTTGATGGAGATCGCCGCTCTGAGTAGTTCCGAGTAGTTCCATCTCAGTCGCTGGCCAATCAAAAACGATTCTGACTAGTTCCACAAATTAATGGGAGCCAATGGAAAACAATTTTGACTAGTTCCACTTGAACAATAGGGCCGTTGCTAGACAACGACTAGTTCCATAACATCACCGGATGCGAAAATTGTGGGCTCCACCATTGGTCAACCCAATTTTTGCGCGGGAAATGAGCGAAAGCAAAGCGAGCGTGTGAAAATGGAAAAGTTAAACCCGTTGCTAAATAGGTAGGGGGGTACTCTAAGAAACGTCAAAGGTCAAGAAAACCTTGTTTCCATTGTAGTTCCTTTATTCATTTTATTTATTTATTGATCACCTGTAAAATTTTGACTAGTTCCATGGAACTAGTGGAACTAGTCTAGATCCACCCCTGACAGTCGTTGCCTGATAATGTTTACAATTCCTATGTCTACATAGTGTGCTTTCATCCAGAGGTCTCCTAATCCTATCTGTTCCAATGAGCCTTTCATTTTTGCTCCAGAAAGCCTTATTTTCCTTCCATTTAATGTCATTGTATGCTATTTCGGATAATTTGTATTCATTGGGAACCGTCCTGTTTCAGCCCTGCACGCATTGTTGTTGCAGTATTTGTTAACTCCCAGCAACCACTTTAGGAATTTATTTTGAACTAATTCTGCTGGGTCCTTTTCTAATTTCCCATTGCAATCAATCCCCCACACTTCACTTGCATAAAAGAGTATGGGAGATATCAGTGCATCAAATAACTTCATCGTTAATTTTATATTTTCTCTGAAGTGGTTTCCCATTTCTTTTCGTAATTTATAGAGTGCTTTAAGTGCAACTTTCTTCAACTCTTGTCTAGGGAGATTAAAGTTTCCAAAAGGACTCATTGTGAGTCCAAGATACAGGGGCACCCAACGACCAATTTGTTGTAAAATGTATTATTATACCCCAGTTAATGAAAATAAATGTTATTAAGGCATTTTCAGGTGTTTTTCAGTGTTGCTGGGAAAACATTATCTGTTCCTTTTTCCCAGCAAGACACACAAGAAATTTCCCAGCCAGCTAGATAAAATTGGTTGGTTTCCCAGCCAGCAGATCAAATTTATTTCCCAGCCAGGAATTCCGCGCGTTTTCAAATCCCTCGATCCAAAACGACCGAACAAAAGCGACAAAACCGGGACAAAACAGGTTTTTTTTCCGCAAGCGCAATCACTCTGACCAGCCGTCGTATGTTTGTGACTATTCTCTGGGAGAGGGAAGGGGTTCTTTTTTTTTTTTTTTTTTTTTTTTTTTTTAGTCGTCCTCAGTCTTCAGAGTTTCTACAGCCAGCTCGCATTGAAATGCTAGAAAAAGTCATTAATTCCCAGGCAAAACCTCTATCAATAACAAAATTTCCCAGCCAGCTCATCGAAACACCTGTACTATGATTTTTGCCAGCCAGCAGGATTCCTCTGGGGAACAGATAATGTGAGGAACAGATTCGTTGGGTGCCCCTGAAGATATTTATACAATTTGACATTTTCCAGTTCATCAGCGCCGTATCTGAACAAGTAGTTGTTTAAAGACTTACCACAATTGTTAAAAATCATAATTTTTGTCTTGTCTAAATTTACTCTTAAATCGGCATTTTCACAGAAAGATTCCAGCTTATTAAGGATTATTTGGAGGTTTTTTGCTGATCTAGAGAAGATCACTAGATCGTCCGCATATACAATTTATAGATCTATCACCTAGCATAATGTCGGTTGGACTCACCGTATTTAGAAATTTTGGTAAATCACTTAGATAAGCCCTGGCCAAACTATCGAACAAAGTTGGATTCCACATGCAACATTGTTGGGTGTAACTGTTGAGGTAGTGGCAAAACACTATCCAACATTGCTTTACGAAACTGATTCAAGTTCAAGTTGGCGCTAAATTTATAAATATGACGCTAACACTGAAACGGAAACCGCTCGTAGCGCTTGTGTTACTGCAGCTGTTTGAGGACGGAAATGATGGATTCAAACGAGGAAAATCCAAAAAATGGTTAAGAGAACGTGTACAAAGGGGTATGTTCACTGCAAAATACATCGGCGTTTAGGAGATGATGAGAACAGAGCGATAGTGATTAGGGGACTAAAAGTGCCCCAAAGACATGATCTTGCTTCATTCTCGCTGATCAATGTTTCTGGCTGTTGATCCTTGTCCACCACCTTTGTTGCAAATAATGCTAGAAGGCTAGGCTTGAAAATAAAATAGCGATTCGTGATTGGCTAGTAACGCGAACGTGACTAGATTCAGGACACAACTTTGCTGGAAGAGCGGCAAAACACTGCAACATTGTTGCGTCGAGCAGAATTGTTGGTCGCAATGTTTGATCAAAAGCAAACTCTATCCAACACTTGATCGAGCAAAAAATGTTAGACGAATATCATCCAACATGGGTGGCCAAACGGTCGAACAATGTTGGATCGAACAAAGTTGGAGTGTTGAATCCAACTTTGTTCGATAGTTTCCAGGGCTATAGAAATTAAAAAGAGTAGGTGACATCATGCAGTCTTGCTTTACCCCGGCAAAACAAGTTTAGGCTTCGGTTAATTTGTTATCAATTTTAACAGCCGACATATCATTTGAGTACATGGATATTAAAACGTCAAGGAAACGCCCGTGCACGTACACCTTCTTTTTTCAGCTTGTCGAATAGTTTTTGTCGAGGTATACAGTCGAAGGGTTTTCTAAAGTCGACGCAGCATGAAAAGAGTAAATTTCGGTGTTTCTGTGGCTTAGATCGCACGTATTTTTCAATAAGCATTTTTAATGTGAAGATGCTATCAACTGTGCCGTGCATTTTTCTGAAACCACCTTGTTCAGCTTTCAAAATTCCTTTTTGAACCATGTAGTCGAACAGTCGATTGTTGAGGATTGATGTAAAGAGCTTGCCTAACGCAGAAAGCAAAAGGATAACTCGGTAATTTTCAACTTTGGATCGATCATCCTTTTTGTGAATAGGCACAATGAGG
>JALIRR010009310.1:0-16310 GCA_023091755.1 Montipora sp. Colony 1 RG-2022 | reverse complement strand
CGTTTTCAACCAATCTCTATAGACACCAATAACAATAAAGAAACGTACGACTTCTGGTGGACGAACAAAAGACGCTAATGAGAGATCTTTTGTTTTCGTCCACCAATTGACGTCACGTGAAAACCATCTATTAAGTGAAAACGGGAGGCCGGAAATCTACGCCAAAAACGGGAGGTTTCCGGCCAAAACGGGAGGGTTGGAATCTCTGCGAGAGCTCTTCTGTTTTACGCATTTCAGGCTCTGGTTTATACAAGATTGTCTCAGCGTCATATTGATATTACTAATAATAGCTATCGCTAAGTGCCAACGAAACAGTCAATATAATACATAGTTTGCAGATTTGTATCAGAGTTCCAAAACACCCAACAGTAGTTGTATTTTTTTTTTTTTCGAAAGTACTGCGACTCAACCTATCTATTGTAGTTGAGGGTCGATGGTCGAGGGTAACTAGTCGAGGGTCGAGGGTAAATGGTCGAGGGTCGAAAAATTATTCAAAATTATTTTCAAATTATTTCTTAACTTCGTCAACTCAAAAGTTCACAGGCTCGTGTTTACTCGAGTTTCCAGTGCCTGTTTTTGCCCCATTTATATCATATTTTTGTTTGTCAAAAACTTTTACATTCCCGGCTAGTGAACTTTTGAGTTGACGAAGTTAGGAGATAATTTGAAAATAATTTTGAATAATTTTTCGACCCTCGACTAGTTAACCTCGACCCTCGACCCTCGACTAAAAGGCAAACTAGTAGTGTTTACACAACACTACGTGGCTTTACCTTACACTTTTCACAGCACGATCGAGAATTTTTCTGCCTGCTGCACTACTTTGCGCGGCATTAACCTGGCCGCCTCGCAAGCCTCGCATATTCGCTCGGCTTGCTCGTTGGCAATTAGAGTTGGGGTAAGTATTCGGTGAAGACGCCCACGGAGTGGCAAAGAATAGTTCATGCGTCATACGTCATACAGGCAGCACCAGTACTTCTTGTGAAGGACATTTCATGGGTCATACATAACCATCACTATGTCATCATTCCCTCCGTTGTTGATTCGCTGTAACTGTATTAATATTCTTTCTTGACAAAATCAACCTGTTAAAAGGAATGACTCGTTTTGCTCGGGCTTCAAAAAAGACTAGCCTGGAAGCTACTCCCTGGCACGAACTTGTGAACTCAGGAGGTAATGATAACGATGCAGAATACTCGGCCACTAATGTTTTCTTCCATAAATTGCACGTGCACGTGTCTTCTCACATTCTAAGATATCGAGGTTTTTTTTAATCTTTTGACGGCGTATTTTCCGCAATTTCAAGATTGCAATTTCAGGAATCATATCCTCCAACAACATTTATATAATAAGCTCAAATGCAACGTTTTATATGGTGTAATGCGCCCACGGGAAGGTTGGGAAACTAGATGCTTGGCGACGGGTGAGTGAATGGACAACTGAAAAATCAGAGTCCCAGGTAGGACCCCCAGGAGTTCCAGCAGCTCAATGGGTAGAGCATGACCGACTAGTGTTATGGAGGTCGTAGGTTCAAATCCTACCTAGAACGCTGATTTTTCAGTTGTCCTTCCGCCTGTAGCCATGAAGCAACTAGCATTTTGCTTTATTATAGAAATCAATTCAATTCCATAGATCGAATGTATAAATTATCTTTCATGTATTTCTCATATTACTGACTTGGGTGTTTAGTTGGTTGCATCTCTGACACGTCTATAACCCGTTGACCCCTAAACGGGCCATGTGTAGTATTTTACTCTGTCTAACGCCAGACAATTTTACTCATCCATGGGGAACCCTCAGGAGTCAATGGGTTAATCACTCACTGAAAAACTGTCTTATTAAGTTAATTAACCCTTTCAACCCTAAAGCAGCCTAAACTGACCATACTTAGTATTTTACTCTGTCTAACGCAAGAGTATTTTACTCTGTCTAATGCAATAGTGTTTTACTCTGTCTAACATCAGACAATATTATTTTACTCATCAATGGGGAACCCCCAGGAGTCAATGGGTTAATGTGACTGCGTGATGCAGTTAGTGAGGTGATAATTTTATTGCCAGTATACATGTACCTTATTGTGACTGGGCAATGCAGTTAAGAATAATAATTTCATGTATATGGTTATCGAAAAATTGGACTACATGTATGTGACTGCATGATACAGTCATTTTTTATATTCACATTTCACCCTTGCTCACCACGGAGTTTCCAGTAGCTCAGTAGTGATTAGAGCATCCATGTATACTAGATCACGGTCCGAGGGTCGTGGGTTCGAATCCCATCTGGAGCTCAGATTTTTTCGAGTTCCTATTTGACGATGCATGATGTATTTCTCACATTATCCTCGCTTGGGTGGACGATAAAAATTGCCTTCAAAATCATGCTTTGACAGGCCAGTTTAAGTTTGTACATGTAATAATACAAAAAGTTAAAAGAAATACTTAAATTGAAGCCATTTTTGCATGATATTCTTAGCTCTTGTTTCTAATTAACGAACTTTCAACCTTTTTTGTGATTGAAGAAAGTAACTGAATTTTTATGTAAAAGAGGGTTCTTGTAAATTTATTCAAATTATTAATAGGTGATGGTGAAGGTTCAAAAACCATGAAAGGCAGCACTGATAGAGACAATACGCACTCAGGTGGGAAGAAAATAAAATCTAGTGATAAGAAGAGAAAGGCGTTCAGTGTTGATGAGGACAGTGGGGAGAAGAAAATATCAAAGAAGTCACAATATCAAGAGGAAGATGTTGAAGTCTTTGAAAAAGGGGAAAATGGTAGCTTTAAGGTGAAGAAGGATGGAAAGGAGTGGAAAAAAACAATTAATGCAGAGCAGGACACATGGAAATTGATGAGAGCAAAGAAAGGACTAGGTAATTTTGGAAATAAAGGAATGCAAATGAATAAATCTCTAGCAGCAAATCCTGCGAGTAGAGAGAAAAAACTTAAAGCAAGGAGGAAGCGGAGAGCAAAAGGAAAGGTATCGTAATGATGATGGTATAATACATGTAATATGATTGTCAACTAAATAAGACAGGCATATATAAATTATACCGTGATTTCTATCATTCAGTTTTTGTCACTTTTATTTGTACTGCACTATTTCCACTTTTGCTTTTTGTTTTGTTTGATGTCATTTTCATTGAAAGCAACAATTTTGTGTTTATTTTTGGAATTAATGATTTATTAATTTTGTACTCCTTGTTCAATTTGAATCAAAATATTTTTGTTGAGTGTATTTCAGGGGTTTCAATAGAAGCCGGTTACCGGCGGTATACTGCCACCTGCTTTGCCTCACACCGCCAGCTAGTTTGCCTTGATTTTCGCTAAAAATGCTATCATAAACTTGTCAAACTGCCGCCTTTAATGGGCTATCATGGACGGCTGTTTCAAGAGGTTATTGAAACCCCTGGTATTACATGCAGATTCTTCCTTTTTAACATTTAAGGTGATTTGATTTCAATGTAAGAGTGTTTAATGATACACTGTATAATTAAATTGCAATTTCTTTAACTCAAGGCTTGTTTCCATTGCCGCCAAACTGGACACTTGGTGTCGGAGTGCCCAGTGGCCAAAGATACAGAGATAGATATTGGACACTGCTATAAGTGTGGATCTTCTGAGCATACAACTAAAAGCTGCAAGAAAAAATCAAAGGATGCTCTTGGTAAGATGAAGGGCTTTTGAAGGTTGTAAAAATCATGTTCAAGTTTAAAGGTTCTCTGGGAGGGAGCAGGCTGTACATTAGGAACTGAAAACTGAAGTGGTATGGCCACTAATCCAATCATGAGGACTTGCCAAGACAATTGTCCAAGGAACAGTACAGGGAATTAAAAAGAGAGGTAGATATTAAAAGAGGTGAGAGGATTACATGTACATCTTGGAGTGGACAGGCTTGAGACTGAGCGGGAGTATGAGAAAATCTGAGAACCGAGAAGAATGTAGAGAGCTGGTTGCTGCAGTCCGTAGATCATCTGTGGTGCCCTTACAGTCATCCAGTCTTACATATGTACTATGAGATAATAGTTTTTTATTGAAGTGAAGTGAAGTTACACAATGTAATTATAGTAATTACTATTGTCATCATGCTCAGCTTTTTGTTCCAAAAATTCAAAGAACATAATTTGCCTAACAGTCATGTCTCATATTTAAGTTGATTTGATATCTTGTTGCCCTTAGGAACAGAATTTCCATTTGCTAAATGTTTTATTTGTGGAGAAAATGGCCACATAGCGAAGGCATGTCCTGACAACCCAAAAGGGCTTTATCCAAATGGTGAGAATTCTGAACTTTCTATTTACTGGATAATCTTCTCAGTATTTTCTTCCTTCAGTGTAGATTGCTAAGAAATCAAATGGGCTATTTCCGAATGCTGTTTGTCTTGGTTTCGAAGTGATGAGTTTGATTTTGTATAAGAATATGCAACTCATTTCCGTTTGAATAGTTGTGCACCAGGACTCGCTTTGAAACTGAGGCATGCAGCAACTCGGAAATGGACTATTGGTTATGATGTACACATATCAGTAAGATACCTGGTAATTACAGTGAAACCTGTATTAAATGGATACCCACAGGACCCTTGCTATTGCCTGTTTGATATTTACCGGGTGTCTGCTGAAAGCAGGTTCCCTTAGAATTCATCTTTAAAGGGTCATCATATCAATATTCCTCACTATTAAAGAGCCTTGAAACGTGAGCATATAATAAAGCTGGAATTTCGTTTTCCATAAACAGAGCGATTTAATGACTTTAATTATACAGTAAATGAGTAACGGATTTACAGTTATTTTGATCCTGAGTATTTTGTTGGGTAAGGCCAAGTTTGATCACTTTTTGTGCATGTAGCTCAGACTGCCAGCAGAGACAAGATAGTGTTTCCTGTTTGTTAAGTGTCTACAAAGTTTCGTTAAAGTTATTAAAATGGTAGATCTATGAAAACGTTTTGACAAAAACATGCATTCTTTTTGCAGTGTCCGTTTAATACAGGTTTTAAACAATAGAAATGACCATAATAGTCACGTTTAAGATGTCAGCGTCCACTTAAATGTGGGGGGAAAAATTGGGACTTGTGCTGCTGTCCACTTAATTAATACAAATTTGACTGTACCACCAGAAAGCTAGGTTTTCATGTATTATGGAATTAGACTGCAAGCAATCTCTGTTTTGCTCTAAAAGCTGTTTTTTCCCGAGTACAAATATATCGTGTGCAGTATGCGAGAAGCGAAGCAGTGAGCCGCAAGTTTCATTATTGTGCCCATAAAACTACCAGCTCCCGTTTTGCAGGTGGGGGATGTAAAATGTGCGGATCAGTGGAACACTTCAGAAGAGATTGCCCACAACTACAGAAACAAAGTAAAGGTAAATTTGCCTTGTTAAAAAGGACAATCCTTGAGCTTTTAAGAAACGGTCCAGATAAGAACGATAGCAACAACGGCAACGAACATGTTGGAATTCAATTGGTATGCAAAAAGGTGATAACTTTTCTATTGTCTGTACTTACTTCTGGTTGGCTTAAACAGCAAAAGTTAACAAAACTTCATAAAAGCAGTATTATATTCATCCTTACTTTCCAACCATCTTCTATTTTTCATCTGGTCTCAGTTTAAATGAATTCCACAGAAATCGTATGTGGGGAACATGTAAAATTGTAAACGTTTCTTGGCTTTTGTTTTCAACTCTTGTGATTGGTCAAAATCTTTTAACACAAAAAAACACCCTTTCAAAGTGGGCTGTGAATGAATTTTATTGCGTTAACGGCTTTCCTGTAGGTTAATGCATTCTCTGTGTAAAAATGATAACATTCCTATGTGGGGAAAGCCCCGTTGCCGCATAACAAAGGAAATTGCTATCCACCTTACACGGATCATTACTTAATGACTTGAGATTGTCTGGGTGAGTCTAGTTGCTGGATGAAAATGAATACAGTACTCTGATGAGCCTTATATAATGATTTTAATGATAGCTAACCTGACCCTAATTTTTCATCACTACAAATCTGTGCTTAGACCTAGTCATTGAAGTGAGTGTGCGCTGAGAGTTAAATCATTGAAATGAGTTTTTAGACACAAAACTACGTGGGAACGGATTGACTCTCGGACGGAACGACTGGTTACCAAGAAAATAGGTGAAGGAAAGTCTGATTTTCCTGATTTTCGCTTGGCAAAAGTTGGCCATTTTTTCCCATATGATTTCAGTCAGGCAACGATCTTTTGAAGGACGTCGGCTTTTTCACTGGAATTTTTCCGGAGATTTGAGGAAATTAAATGTTCCTATCGCCGACCGAGTATGAAACATTCAAAGAGGAGCTGAGCAAATTGGATGATCCGAACATAGCTTTTCCTCCCATAAGTTGTGCGAAGAGCTATGTCCCCTAAATTATGCCTAATATTTTAAAAGGGGCAATTTTATATTTGCTAGGTGTATGCAACTATTGGGAGTGGATGAAACTGGTAGAAAATTTTAAGATAGAAAAGATTTTGGACCTAGAAGTTACTAATTAATTTCTTTTATTTGCTATCTTCCATTCCAAATTTTCAATCTCGGATATTGGGTTTCTAGCGCTCTGATTGGCTTACTCGAGCTTGGTTATCAGTTCACCGGCCATGTCACCTTATTTGGTCTGTTTGTGTTGTAAAATTGAAACAACTTCCGGTCATTTTGTAAAACTGAAATTGTTCAGGATTTTTAAAAATAATGATAAAACTATTCTTTCATTTGAACTTTTTGGATATGGATATGTTTACAGGTACGCGCGCTCGTGCAGTAGTAGTGACTATTACATATTTGACGCGGAGCACTCAAGCTCGCAAGCCTCTCTTTCCTGCTGCGGACTTACCCGAATGTTTTTTTTCTGAATTAGGTTGCTTAGAATAGTTCGAATATATCTTCACTTGACGTTCTTAATCACTACTTGTGCATATACTTTCTACATCTGTTGAAATACATGTATAAGTGCTACACGGCCAACGTTTGCAAAAACGTAACCCTTCCTTGTACTTGTACATTATTGTTCATTGCCGGGACTTTAGCATCTTCAGTTCCCACGGCCTGCTCCCGTCTGACCATGTAGCTCAGTCGGTAGAGCAGCGGTGATCTAACCCGAAGGTCGTAGGTTCAATTCCCATCCTGGTCAGAGTTTTTTCTCTGTCCTTGTGTGGACCCATTTACATTAGTGGGGCTAACGCTTACATGCTTCATATGGGGTAGAAAACTAGCACTTCACATTACACTCTAATCAGTTAATCATGTACTTTGTAGGTTCATCGACAGGTAAATTTGTTCATAGTACCAAGAATACAAAAGGACATTACAGTGCTGACGCAGAGATGGAAGATAAGGAAGAACCCTCTGTTAAAGCCCCGAAGAAAAAAGAACCGCGCGTGGTTAAATTTTAATACCTGAGACGTATAAAGAATGCTTTATTGATTGTGAGGTCCAAATGTTCAGTTCTTGTGAAAGGACGCTCGTGCGAAGACAGCAACAAGTTTCAACCTATTGTAGTCTGACTTGCAATGGACGTGCCTTTTTTTAAGGCGTTGTCGACCTACCAGAAAAAAATAATAACTCGCGGCAATGTGGCCATTGTCACACGACCAAAGGGGTGCACGAATAAATAACAAAAGTAACATTCATGTATTATGCAACTTCAGTGATTACCGAGACTGTTTTAAGGTAAAAACTCAGTGTTGCTTTGAAACCCAAAACGAAACAAAATAATAGTACTCTGAAACGATTTAACGGTGATACCAAATTGCGACATTCATTTGCTCTTGTAACTCTGTGATGGTTTAAAATTTTTCTCTTTCGGTTTCCTGAAACATTTTCTACCAACTGATTGAAAATCTAATACGGAGAGTTTTCCGAACCCCGATTGGTACGTTCGCAAAGAAGAGGAGGAAAATAAAAAGTCAGATAAGCTGAGTTTATTGTACTGACCGTGCTATCGGCCTACGAATAAAACTGGTTCCAATTCCCGTTAGTCTTGCGGTGTCTTCAAAGCCTGTGAGCTCGAAAGTTCCCAAAGCTCTTAGAATGAGGATTAGGCTGATCTAATCCAATCTATACTAATTAGACTAAGATTAGACCATTCCTTACTTTCGTCAGCGTAGAGGAAGGTATCGCACGTACTACCTACCAATACGAATTGCTCACTGAGAACTGAGTCATCGGCCTTTGTCTCCTTGATAGATAATGCAAAGCATAGCAGAGGAAGGAAACTTCCAGACTACGAAAGGAAAAATCGGACAAAGACCAGAGTAGTTTCACGATATTTTTATTCTGAGTCGTCAACTTGATTGCAATGTGAACCTTAACTATGCCGGGGGAAAAGTGTCTAGTCCAACTATTACTAGACTCCAAAAGAACAGTGAAATGAGACTAATTTTATTTTATTTATTATACAGAATTGAATTGAACTGATTCCTGTTATTCTCTTGTTGATATTACAGTAGGAAATCCAGACGTCCACTTTTTAGTCCCAGCATAAGTCAGCGTACTACGTTATCTTGTAACGTTTCAGGTTACTTTCACTTCCCAGCACCTCAAAATACTATTCCCATGGGTCATAGAATCGCGTGACCTATAAAATTCCGACGTGCACCAAGTCAACTCGTCTCTAAAGAGACTTTGAAAAGGTATGTGGGTAGATTGTTTGCGTTCTACCTTGACCCCGGGTACCTTGAGATGTTTGCGAGATTTGTCATCCGGATTCATCTTTTCTGTGTAATATGACCTGTGCCATAATTGTATTTACAAAGCTTGCGAAACATGCCGAGCTTGAGAAATCAGGCGCCTCTTTGTTCAAACGCGCTTTAACACTGTTTAATTGGGTGGTGGCTTCTCGTGCTTTTGCTTTAAAAGTATTTTGCAGATTGTTGATCCACATTAGCGAGAAATGCTACTGATGCCATAAAACAAACTTTCCCAACATGTTTCGGATCTAAAGCCCATTTGGTGCCGAACGTGTCGTGTAGTTTTAGTGATGGAAAGTTCATCCGGAAGATTGCGAGAAATGGGTCTCCTTGATTGATAGATTGGGCGTGAAACACAATGACACTTATGAAAGGGTCACTGCAATATATAAATTGGCTGTGCCAATGAGCCTTATCACTTGGCGTAAAGTATTGGAGATTACACATTGGCAGATTCGGCCATCGCTTGGTTCGCGAAAATGAATTCCTTTTTCCTAACTCTTTTCGCTTATCTCGTCGCTTCATTCGGTCAAAATGTGGTGAAACCTGATGGAAGTGTCAAAACAAAGAGCACTCAGTGTGCCACTTATAACTTTTATAACGGCCCAAACTGCGACAAAATCGATAAACAGTTGGCGGAAATTAAACAAGAAATCAGGGCCCTTAAAGCTGACAACTTGATTACCGGCGAACAAAAAGGTTTGTTGGAGTCCTTTACCATCAGTATTTTTTTTAAATTTGTTACTGGATTATCTTATTGTTTCGCTTTAGCTCCCTGACATTCCTCTCTCAATCCTTGGTACCTTTTGGGCATCATTTATGCGGAGAGCAACGACCTTTCCACACACTTTGTTGGAGTGGGAGTTTTTCCCTTCCTTTGTTGCCTGTACCTATGTTTTGTGTATATACTTGTCTTGGCGTTAGATTGTGACAGAGTATGTTTATCTTTACTAATTATTATGGAGCTTAAGCACGCACGTTTCTGAGACGCGGACGGCAACCGGAAGTGAGCTATTTTCACTTTTAACCTTCCCTCACACAACCACATTCATATTGCTGAGTATCTTTTCTCCATTAGAGATGAGTAGTATAAAAAGCTGGGAGATAACACGGTCCGGGCACGCGAAATGTTCTCTTCCGGTTGCCGTCCGCGTCTCAAAAACGGACAGTAGAATCCTGCTAACTCGACCTCGGTTAACTCGAAATCGCTAACTCAAACATATTCAATTTCCCCTGCATGGAATTTGAATCTATTTTTCAGTCATTAAATTTTACTATCAGTTAACACGAACTCGGTTAACTCGAGCTTCCCGCTAACTCGAAATAATTTTGCTGTATTCCCCAATAACTCGAACTCTAATTAAAAAATGTTGTTCGAGACGAAATAAAAAAGAAAACAACAAACATCTAAGCTAGGTGAGTGGTAATACTGGCATGTGCGAAATTCGCTTCCGTAGCGACAAATTTCTGAGTACACGTTGCAACACACTTGCAGCATCTGCTGATCTGTAATTTGATAAAATGTCCCGCAAAATGTCTTTCATCTCTATCTTGATTGGCCCCTCCATAATCGTTCCTTACTGTAATTTATTCAGCGCCTTGGATGAATACAAACCCTTTATCATTAACAAAATAATTTGAAATTCAACACCAACCCCGCTATCTCGAACTATTTTTCGTTTTCCTTGGAAGTTCGAGTTAGCAGGGTTCTACTGTATTCCACTATCACGTCATTTCACCATAAAAGGTCAACTCGGCACACTTACCCGGATATGCCCTGAGTCAGTGGTTCGTTTGATTAGCATCGGGCGGGTTCCACTCTCTCTCTCTCTCTCTCTCTCTCTCTCTCTCTCTCTCTCTGCGCGCAAAGGACCGTGGTCCCTCGCGCTTCGTCACCAGTCACTCGCGTTTCGCGTTCGCCTTTGACCAAAATGCGAAACGAAGCGCCTGAGGAGGAGGAAGCTCAGTCGTAGTAAAGGGTTATTTACCACTGACTGCCGTGTTACCCGAGCAACAGACACTGACAGTGACATTGAGAAAATTGCCGGTCGCACTTAAAGGGGCTAGGTCACGCTATTTTAGGCAATTTCAGCACTGATCGAATGGTCATAGAATTAACTAAAATATCAAAATAACTGTTCAAAACTATAGAAGAACTCTAACAAAACATAGGGAAGCCAAGAAGGGACATGGATGGACAAAACTGGAGAGGATTGAAATGGATTGAGTTTGGGTAAATTTGAAAAACGTCGGCCCACCTTTTTTCAAATTTATATCAGTCTATATCAAAATGTCATTTACAAAGCTTGAAAATCATTCTCAGTTGTTATGTGGCCGTGATTTTGCAAATGAAAGACTCTTGCTCTGCCAATATGACGTTTAGAGCTCATAATTAACAAAATTAAACAAAATTACCTAAAATAGCGTGACCTAGCCCCTTTAAAACAGTGTTACCACGTACCGTTGTAACAACGTTGTCAAATGTGCCAGTTACAGACCTCAGCCTCACTGTTATTACTGGCCACGCGCACAAGAGCCAGAAGTCTTGTTTGGAAGAATCTTAAGCTCTTGTCGCTATTAGCGACGCAAGCATATATAAGCACCGAATGGATCTACGCAAACCCAAGGCAGACACGCTTTGCATGTGTTGCTAATGCTTTAATACGCTTGCGTCGCAACTGAGGACCAGGCCATCTTGTCTACTAGCAAACAAAACAATGCGTTTATTCCTCGGTACAGCAAAATACTCGTAAACAAATTGCTCATGGCTTGAATGATAGGTCTTTATTTCACGTGATTTATTTTTACTCAATCAGTTCGTAGTAAGATTTTGAAAAATTCTGAAAATAAAATGTTGCCTTAGCGACTTTAAAAGCCTTGAAGAGATTTGTGCTTCGATGTTGACTGGGGAAGTCAACAAGGCTTTTGTTATGCGTGACCGACGAGTTTACCAAGTCCAATTCTGAGCACATCATCTACTGAATTTGAATATAATGTGCATGTATTTGAAGTCCTTCTTTTTTCGACTTTCAGTGTAGGCTGTTACAAAATGATAAGATTCTGATTGTAAGGGATTTTATTTCTTTCTAATGCAATCGGATGCAGCTACAAAAGATTTGCACGTGACTTTCATTTTAAGCGATACGACCGAGAAAGTATTTCCTGGAGTTTTGTTTGTCTCACACGCCTGTTGCTGCAAACCATTATATCCAGTCAGCTGGTGTTTTTTTCCCCACATGCATCACCTGATAAATTCCTTTTTTCTCTTCTTTGCAAAGATAATTCATCATGCCAGATTTGTTCATCCCCATGGCAACTCGCATACCATCACGATGCAAATGGCAATACGATAGCTGGATGGAAATATGCCCTAATATCCGCCGTGTTATCGGGAGCCCGTATCCGGGTGGTGACTGGCCATTCTTACAGCACGGAGACGGACAATGTACACGTGCGTGATGGGCACGTGTTCGCTCAGCTACTTCAACACGTCAGCAAAAAATCATGGGATAGGTTTCAAGATAATGCTTACTGGTGGTGGCTAATCGTTTCTACTGATGGGCGCATGCAGATGACCAGATACAACGTGGGCTCAAATACTCATCGTGGGACTAATAGTAAGAAGACAAGCATAGCGTGGTATGTAAAGGTTTCAGCCTTGCTGTCAATACCATCTTACTCCCACCAGGCTAATGGCAGTAAAGTTCAAGGCAACTTAAAAGCTCTAGAGGCCAGCGTTCAACGAGGAAATGAGATCCGATGTGTCAGTTCTAAAAGTTATTTATTTCCCATCCAAAACGTTGCAATTAATAGCAAACCCAAGTTCATTTCTGGACAAAATTTGGACCACATTAGTGTAAGTCATGGAGGTAACGGCATACAGTTTCAAAGTAACGCTTATTGGTGGTTCTCTGTTGTGACTACAAGTGGGTTGCGTGACATGTCACGCTGGACAGTTGGAATTCACCAGTCGCGGGGTCACACCCAAGACAAAGTCGCAATCGAGTGGTTTGCCGAGGGTTGCTGGAAGGAAGTCTTCTCCCATGATGCTCATGGAGTTCGGCTATCAGGATCGCTCCAGTCCTTGACGACAGCTGTGATGTCTGGTCATCGCGTTCGATTCCAAATTCCCGCGTCGAATTATTACACCGCTGAGGCCGACAATCTGTCTGTGCGCAATGGTCACGTGACAGCCCAAGCGCTAAAACATGTCAGCAAGAATCAGTTGACTGGATTTCAGAATGATGCTTATTGGTATTGGCTGATGGTTTCCACAACAGGAACTGTTCGTGCCACAAGGTACAATGTGGGAGAACACAAGCACCGAGGTGATTCGACAAACAAGCAGGAAGTAAAGTGGTTTATTGACACCAGACCGTGGATGAAAGTCTTGTCAAATGACAAATCAGGAAATGTGTTGTCTGGAAACCGAAGTAATCTCGTTGAGGCCGTCAAAGTTGGAGCGGATGTTCGCTGTGTCCAAGGAGATCAAGTGAAAGGATATGCTTACAAGGGTCAGAACTTGGCCGTTTCTCCAGATGGAAAACACGTGAGTGCCCAAGCTCTTAATCATGTGAGCATGATGTCAGCACCCAATCAAAAGGAAGTGATGATCCAGCCCAATGCCTATTGGTGGTTCACGATTGTGTCTACGACTGGCTTGCGCGACATGTCCCGATGGACAGTTGGTGAGCATGTAGATCGTGGGCACACCAATGACAAAGTTGGCCAGACATGGTTTGTTAACTACTAACACCAACTACTTTTTTTGAAAAAAAAAGTTGACTCAATCTTTCGTTGACTGGAGAAGTAAAACGTTTTCAGAATGAGTATTAATGTTAAATGATTTGATTTACTCCGCGTACAAGCTTGTGGCAATATAGTTTTATCATTTAGCCAGAAGCGTAGGGTGTGATAAGAAAAATAATAGCCCTCGTCGCTAAAAATTTCTGTCAGTTCCCTTTTACCCGCGGCGACAAATCAGGGAGTCATTAATTTGAGTCACAGGAATGATTTCAAAAGATCGGCAAAATGCAGCTACGCTTTTCAAAAGGAAAATGGATAACTTCCTCTTCCTTTCTTGTAGTATAAATCTTCAGTAGAAAGCGACCACTCGGTGGTGCCCATGAACTGTTTTCCTTTGTACTCAGTACGGTAAATATTTGAGTTTCAGCTTCCGCTAAATAGAGAGAAAAAAGTTTGAATGACTATCGTAGATAAGAAGGCAACTATATATCGCTGGAAAGAAGCCTTGATACAGAAGCACCAAACTTTATTATCTCTCAGATAGTACACACTCTGTGATTAGATAAATTAGCGGGCTGGATTTAGCAGTACGACCCGCTAAATTTGAAATTTTGATATAAAACACATTCTCTAGCAAGTTTTATCATGATGGTCATTACATTAACTTGTAATGTTTAACTGTTTGAATCTTGCAAGCAACTATTTCAATAGTCTTTGCGGTAGTTGAACCTTCCGCTCGACTTCAACTAGTTTCCTTTCCCGCGTGCCTGATTACCTGAGAGATAATAATAATTTTTAAAAACTGAACTACGGATATCAGATTTCCTGCACTTTCATTGGTTCGCCGGACACCGGCTATCAGTTCATATACCCGCTGTATCTAATATGGTCAAGGAACGCGTCTGAAATCAATAAAGCGAGATGAAAACATTTTTGCAGTTCTGAGAAAAAAATGGCCTACAAAAGCCATTTTGGACCGGAACTGACCGAGGCAGAAATCGATGCTTTAGTTGACAATGTTGTTGATACTGGAGTTTTTAATAAAATAATTATTCTACTCGGGCGTCCTGGCATGGACATAAAATGATTATAACGAACTCGGTACTACGCGCCTCGTTGTTTATCTATCACTTCATATCCAGCGCGCCTTAGTATCATAATTGTTAAATATCTTACTGACCTCGTTTTCTACTGAAAGTTACGGACCCTCGTTTTTCCCGGTCTCGGTCCGTAACTCACTTAGTCAGTATTGCCCGTCCCTTCTCTTCACCGTTCCGCAGGGTCTTGTATCCTTTAAGCGATGACAGACGAGGTCCACGTTTTAAAATCCTTACTGGCCAAGACCAGATAGCCAAACCATTTGCAGATTTTTAAGCCAACAACCTCAGGGGCGTAGCTAGGGGGGTCCTGGGGTTCCCTGGAACTTACTTCATCTATGTAGGTATTTTGTAGGCTTGTCCCTTCCCCCGCACTCACTGCTCATCAGACAAATTGTCACTTTCAATGAAAACGGCGTTGATGTCGACATCACGGACAAAGCGGTAAGTACCCTGGATGTGAGAGTGATCCCCCCCCCCCCCCTTCCTCTTTGAAAAATCCTAGCTACGTCCCTGGACCTCCCGAACGGGAGGTGTTTAACGAAAGACAAGGCCAAGTAATCGGCGGTCAAAGAGTACGACGCCAGATATCATGCATGAATGACAATAGCATGAGTACCGAGCGCCAGAATATCTCAGAGGCGTACACAACCTTTACTTAATGATGGACCTAAAAGAAAAGGTAGCCCGCGCGTAGCACTCTACGAATTATATTAACCATGCAATTAAAATGTGATTGCCAGTAAAACCCATCAAACTCGTGTGCACGAATTGAACCATGATCAACTGCCGCGATCTTACATCTAACCCTAATCCTAACCCTAAAGGTTTAACCGTGTTTAGATAATTTTGTGCAATAGATAACCACTAAATGACAAAGTACACCAAGTACCTACCAAAATATAATATTTAACAGATAACAAGAACTGAAGAGTTTTGCCTTTCACCAAGCCTCTAGGGACGTTGAACTTGAACATGATCTGATGATGATGTTATGAGGACACCGAAACGTTGTCTTAAATATCATTCTACCCGTAATTTTCATGATCAAATCGATAACAATATCATGCCTGATAGGAATTCCTTTTATTTCTAGCTTTAAAAATTGCCGATTCCATTCGAATTGGCATTGCACTTGTTGCGACGTTGGATTGTGATCACCTAATTTATTTATGCTTCTCTAGCATAAGATTCTTGATTAGCTTCTCAGTCCCACTTATTCCCGTTAGTTTTCGTAGGATTTCTTAATTCATTCCGGCTATCCCTTCCCTTTGGATCGGTTCGCGCATGGGCGGCCTTACGAAATGACCCGCATACTCGCTGTTAGTTGCATCAAGTATCGCCGGGCTCCTTCAGAGAGCTAATAGGCCGTATGCACGATTACGAAATATGCTCAAAATTCACCAAGCCTCGTTTGCACAAAATCATTTAAATCATCTGGACCTGCCATAACTGTTCGAACGTGGGTTTTCTGACAAGTTTGCTCCTTTGGGATTTACCGGCTCATGCTAATAACCCTATTCCAAAATTGCCGCTGATTTATGCGAATACAAATTGGCCCTTGTTGCCTCGTTCAAGATAAAATATAATTTTGAATTTTAAGCTTAAGAATGAGGCATCAAGGGCTAATTTGAATAAAAACAAAAGAATATTTAAATGGCGGCCATTTTGGAATAGGCTGTATTAAAATTTACAAGTTTGATTTTCGGATTCGAGGCTTGGTGGTGACATTAGCTAGTCATACGTCATCACGCAAAAGGGCTATCAAACACTTAGGC
>JALIRR010009309.1:0-16313 GCA_023091755.1 Montipora sp. Colony 1 RG-2022 | reverse complement strand
AAAATTTACTTTCCAAAACGAGGTTATTTATCACCAGATAATTCCATCTTTTTGGAAATAGCAGCTACTTTATTATTCATCAGCTTCAGCGTCAAACGTTTTTGCTGATTTTGGAGCTCATTTTGTTGAAACTCAAGCACGCTTCCAACAGACCTGTTTATTTTCGTGACGTATGCACGTCCTGCTTACAGTGCACCACCAGAAAAATCCTCCCGTCAGGAACCCATGACCCGGAGCCGCCAGCTCCCATACTGGGCCTATGTCACGGCGTTTTTACAGACCAATTTATTTTTAGACTACATTTCCCGGAAAAAAAAAACCAAGGCAGTTCCGGTTCGGTGACCCTATGACGTCAGGTTAGTTTCTTGTAATTGGTCATCGGCCTCCTGTGGGAGTCTCATTCGCGGGAAATTCAATCTAAAAATAAATCGGTCTGTGAAAACGCCGTGACAACAACACAATGGAGATTTAGGCTCCAGGTTGTGGGTTCCTGTCCCGTATCACATTTCAACCCACGCATGCAAATTTTTTAAGCTCGAAAATTACACAACATGATACATTCGCAAAGGCTGGAAGTCTCACAAAAATCTTTTCCAGCGAAAAATTTATTGAAACAAACAACATATTTTCTATTAGAGGCAAAAAACCTTCCTATTTCAATTGCGTGCGTGCGTGCAAGCAAGACACACAACCCGTGTCACAAAGCATATGCATTTAAATAAATTTCTGAAAGTTCACATCAAACCCTTTCCGAAAGAACCTTGACCGTAAATAATGAAGCACAAAAGAGACAACAAGCTTTCATTCAAATGATTCTTTACTATCACATTTCCGTTTTTCTTTACCTTTGCAGAGTTGAGTATAAAACAAATGTAAATTGTCAAACAACTTAGATGCGACTTCAGTAAACACTGTGATGCATTCAAGGCGTTCGATGTTTGTTAAATCCATAAAAAAATTGTCCTTTGATTTCAGTGTTGTATATAATGCCAAGTTAGTAAAATATTAGAAACAAAGCTCACTTGATACCCAACGGCGAAAAATGAAATTGTTGTGGAAGACCATTACTCGTCGCTTTAAAGATTCCAGATATTTATTTTTCACTACCTGTCTTGTTCATCCAATTGACGTTCCATTCTTGAGCTCCATGAGTGTATATTTTGTTTAAAGATCCACTAAAACGCCATTCGCGTTACAATCACTTTCGACGCCATTGAATTAGTGAAATTTCCAATTGTTACCGGAAGACTGTGCAGAGTTGAGTACAAGTAAATAGAAATAGCCAGAGAACTGAGGTCATAGATCCACTTTATGGATTCCTTCTCTGTCTTTGTTGAACCCATACTGAGTTACAAGAGAATTCTTCATTTGGTTTCAGTGTTTTACATAACAGCACACTTGGCAAAATATTAAAAATACAGCTCACTTTGATTTCGGCTGGACGGGCAAAAGATTGTTGTGGAAGTCCATTACTCGTCTCTTTTAAGATTACAGAGATTTATTTTTCACCGCCTGTTTTGTTTATCCACTTGACGTTCCATTCTTGAGCTCCATGTTTAAAGATCCACTAAAACGCTATTCGCGTTACAATGACTTTCGATGCCATTGCAGGTCAATTAAATGTTTTCCTGTGTGCACCTCAGAAATCTGCGCAATACCCCAGCCCCTCAAACCTAACAAAATACGCACAGAAGACTCTATGCACAAAGACACCATTTAGCATGTGAGTGACAGGCAAGACGTTTCATGACACGGAAAAAATAAAAATATGAACGAGAAATATTACGCTTTTTCTTACAGGGGTTGTCAGTATGACAACCCAGTAAAAAGACACTTTACAAATACTATTTTGCTCAGTATTGACCTTAGTTGATTGCAGTCGTGGTGTGTGTGTGTGTGTGTGCTAGTGTTTGTGTCTTTGTGCTCGAAAAATGAGACATTAATAGAAGGTATTTCAAGGGCCTTAACTAGTCTTTACTATATTGTGCCCTTCTCCATTCTTGTCTCTCTTCTTTGTTATATCCTAACATACATGTACTGTAACATGATGAATGGAGGAAAAAATAAAATACAAAAGAGAAAAAAACGGTCAGATTTTAATGTATTATCAATGTCATATTAAAAAAGAAAAATGAATTACTTACGTAAAGAAGTAAGTAACATAGTACTGCTAAAAGATGAATATTATATTTTATTAAGTTGTGTTTAGATGGGCTGATGACAATTTTTCTTTTCCCCAAACACTCCCCTTTTACCTAGATAATTTGCGGGACCATCCCCCCCCCCCCCCCCCCCTCCAATCCAAGAAGACATATTTCACTGTGAAACTTAGGGACACTTTTGCATCACACACTGAAGAACAATTCAGTTTGTTTTCGGACCCAATGACCTGAATATATAAGGTCATGCTTCGATCACGCTCAATCACAATCGGAATGACTGGAGGCCAAAGTCAAAATTACTCTGTTGCTATTAGTCTAAGAAGTGTCATTAAAAATCGAAGACTTGTTACATTAAATTACTAATAAATCTGTTAAATCAAAGTGAAAGGCTACAATCATAGGCACATTAGGTAGGACTAATTAATTCTCCCCCCCCCCCCCCCCCAATTCACTGTTCTGTAAAAACTAGTTCAGTCAGGAGTCGAGCTGTTTTGGAAAGTTTCACATTTCAGCCCAACATTGAATGGAAGGAAAGGGGGGAGGGAGTGTTGTAAAAGTCTAAAACTGTGAAATTGTTTCATTTGAATATAAGTGCCCCAAATGAATTTGTCATTGACTGTAGCAGCTAATCAGGGACATTTGTTTATTGTTTATTGTTACACATCAAACTCTGAAGAATACATGAGAACAGCCAAAGCCAGAGGCTTAAATGGAAAATGGTCAGCAAGGATAGTTTGAAAAATTTGCATGAATGGAAGAAGGCTTTAGCTAAAATACTTATACAACTAAATCTAACTACTTAATTTACAAACACACAGGATAATATAATTAAATAAATAAATTAAATCACTCTTGAAGATGTGTGTTCAAGTACAGGAAGTTTATAAAATCATAGCTTTTACGAAAGGCAATGTTTCGTTATGTCTGTATGTCTCTCATTCCTAGCGGCCCAAGAATAGTACGAACTTGCCTACAGGAGGAAAAAAGGATTCCTTTAGGCAGTTTTAGTACAGCTCCTGGCGCAATACAAAATTCACTCATGAGCCAGCGTTTGTCGGTGCTCTGTATTTACTCCTGGTCCGACCTCTACCTCCACACCTATACTCTTTATAGCGGAGCTCCAAGCCCAACGTCAGTAGCTTCATAGCGGAGCTTCGCGCGCGCCGAGGGTGCGCGCTCGCGGAGCACCATAGTTAAGAAATTTGGTTTTATAGCCATGACGTCATGAACGTCCGTGCGTCCGTACGTCCACCCCTCCATGTAAGCCAATTTGACCAGTATCATCATTAGTTTACAGCATACATCTTTGAAATATTGGACATCCATCTTTTGATCTGAATTAACACTTGTCAAAACAAGGTATCCACTGACCAGTAACCCGTGACCATGTCGCGGGCTCAAGCTTAGAGCTCACTGAGGTCTGCTGGTTTTTTTTTAAGTTGACCGCTGACCAGGTATTGGTTTTGATTGGATTGCAGGTTAACTCAGTGGTCCACACTGGTGGCTACGCAGTTATTCAAGTGAAGCATCAGCGGGATGTTAACTTAAAGCTGAGTGTTTATTTTTAATTTGCTCAGTATTCTGGGAGGCCTGGGGATCAAGGAAGAATGCTAATGGTTTGATGAAAGGAAGGTCTCCGAGGATGCAGCCCTTTTGGGCACAGGCTCAAAGTTCAAGAGTGACTTGATTACCGAATTTCCAAAACCAGGTGAAAGTTGACAATGCTAAGAGGCTATAGGGTTTTCACGAAAAACCTTCCGAACACTTAACAGTGTTTTCTCCAGAAATAGTAAACACGTAAAAAATGGTCAATTTAACAGCAGACAATAAAAATTAAAGGCAAAAAACAATCAACACTTAACCCCATTCAAACCCTCCTGTAGGTCAAGTGGAACGTGTCATTGAAATTTAACTGTCTTGGTTTCAGAGTGACATATATCCGGTAATAGGCCTTATCAAGATAATCTCTTGGCCTTATTCACGATAGCCGACATGTTGGTTTTCATATTGCCATGCAAATTACCCATACGTTATGCTGAGGGGTAAACATTGAAAAAAAAAGCAAATTGCGGAAAATCGGCTCAACGAAATATTGAAATAACATTGCAAAAAGTCCATTTTAGAGTTTAGAATTAAGTATCTTTTATAATTTTTTTTATCTTTTGATTGCCTTTGACATTTTGACTTTCTACTTCGTTATCTGCTCATTTTTCACTAAAAAAACGTCGAAGTAACTTGTGTAATGATTGTATTTTACTGCTTAGGTGATAAACATTCAATGAACGCGAAAAAAATCATCTGTGTGGCTAAGGTGTTCGTTATAACCTCTCGAACTTGTGTTGTTTGCACCCTCAGAAGTGTGTAGCTAATTTGCATGATGGTAGCAAATCCAACATGGCGGCCATCGTGAATAAGGTCTATTAAAATAAACTAACCTAAAAATTTGCATTCTAGTAAGATTCATTCATTCCGTATTTTTTAAGCAAACAAGTCTCCTTAATTCACTTTGTGAACATACCTGCAAAACAAACAAAGGAAGGTATCCCCCTTTATATAAGTACACGCTGGTTGGATTTTCCTGGTACATGGCTTTACGGGATATGTCACTCTGAAACCAAGAGAGTTAAATTTCAATGACCCATTCCACTTGACCTACAATAGTTCCAGTCAATTCACGTTGTATTATGTTAGTAAACCTAAAGCTTCGAATTGTTGAGTGAATAAATCGAGATTAGCGTGTGTGATTTCAATATACCTCGCCTCTGCTTTGGTGGTCAAAGGTCGACTTTTGTTGACAAACAAACAGCATGTTGAAATTGGGCCTCAAAAATTGTCCGTTTCATTTACCCAAAAAAATTATTGAATTTAATTGCAGCAGACACATTGCTTATTCCGGTGAATATAGTCTCGTTTGAGAAAGCCATGTACCAGGATGCTTTTTTGACGGTCGAATTTCGCACAAATTGGGCACTCTGTAATCAATCTAAAAAAGGTTTTGACCTTTGACCAAATTTGGATCGGATCGGACCGGACCGGACCGGACTGGACCGGATCGGATCGGATCGGATCGGATCGGATCGGATCGGAACGGATCGGATCGGATCGGATCGACAAAACTCGGACTGGTTCAATACCAAAATTCCTGCCAATAGACACATTACATCCCTGGGTCACCAGTTAAGGTTACTTCCCACCTTCGCGGGTGTCCTTCCGGAAAAAAGTTCGTACTCGCGTTAGTTTCAATAAAATCAAGTGAAGTCATTTTGCTCGTGCTGCGGCATCCGATACCCGATAGATTAATTAGAAGAACCCTCGGTGGTCTCACGTCTTCCCGGCTCCTGACAATAAAAGGAAAACTCGGTTAAACTATATTTGTTGGCGTAAACTACATTTATTATGACTAAAAACAAAATAAGTATGCAAGGCTGGTTGTACGGCTGTGAGGATATATAGTGTTTCTTTGACAAATTTTTCGTCAGGCACGGCCTGACTTCTTCAGGGAGTTAAATCATAACTCGTACATAACTCCCTGAAGAAGTCGGGCCGTACCCGACGAAATATTGGTCAAACAAAAACTATATATCCTCACAGCCGTGCAACCAGCCTTGCATAATTATTTAGTTTTTAGTCTAAATATTATTTGCTGGTCAGATCTCCCAAGATCCGGCACTTGTACTTTGTTCAGCTGGCCCTTGCATACAAAAACTGTCCACATTTATTAAGCTTTCTTCTGATGTATAGTTTGTTATGATTTTATTGAAACGCGAGTACGAACTTTTTCCGGGAGGACACCCGTGAAGGTGGAAAGTAACCTTAACTGTCTATTGGCAGGAATTTTGATATTGAACCAGTCCGGGTTTTGTCGATCCGATCCGATCCGATCCGGTCCGGTCCGGTCCGGTCCGATCCGATCCCATCCGATCCCATCCGATCCCATCCGGTCCAGTCCGGTCCGGTCCAGTCCGGTCCGGTCCGGTCCGGTCCGGTCCGGTCCGGTCCGGTCCGATCCGATCCTGGTTTTGCCAACGGCCTAAAATTTGGTCAAAAATTCCAGTTTTGTTATATTGTACCGTTAACAGCGCTAAAGGGTGAATGAATTACTCTAGCTGTGCCATGTTATTTTGATTTTCAAGTTACTCATTCGTTACTTCAACTAGAAGCGGCAAAAAGCTTACACTGGGTTGTCTGTGGTACGCGTTACAGAAAAAAAAAGGCACTGAATTGGGTGGTATTGAACTGCAGCGTTCCAGTTATTTTTTTCAAGTGGGGCGACATTAAGACCATTTGAGGGGTCATCCACATGTCGCGGCAGCAGAGGCCGTTTGGGTCACTCGTTCACACGTTTAATTATTTTTTAAAGTCCTGTCCCATTTTAAGGTCTTTCAGTTTTTTAAGCTTTGGTAATAAATTCAGGTCAAAGATAACAAAACACGCTCTTGAGTAAAATTCACTCGTTTCTTCTTTAACTAAAAGTTCTGCAAAAAAAATTAACTGCAAGTTACTCTGACGGACGTTTTCCAGCATGTCTTGCAGTTGCACTAAGCAAACGTTTATTGCACACACTAAGAAAGGACTGAAGGTGTTGTTTCCGCTTCATAATGCCTCTTCTTGTTAGTCTGATCTGATACCAGGTCCGAACATTGTTTGGCTTTGCGTTTGCACCAGAAAAAGACAAGCCAAAAGACAGATGAAGAAAAAGAATTACATAGTTTTTATATATAACTGTGAATCGAATTCCCATCGAAAGATTAATGACAATCGATCTTAAAAACACGAAAATTTCTGCAGTCTCTAACTTTTATGAATAAACGGAAAGGTCATGATGTTTTGAAGTGCTAGATTTCTATCCCATATGAACCATGTGAGCGTTAGCCCTACTGATCGAAATGGGCCCACACAAGGACAGAGAAAACTCTGACCAGGGTGGGAATTGAACCGACGACTTTCGGGTTAGATCTCCGCCGCTCTACCGACTGAGCTACAAGGTCAGACGGGAGCAGGCCGTGGGAACTGAAGATGTTAAAGTCACGGCAATGAACATGTACATCTAGCACTTCACATTACACTCTATTCAGTTAACTCTGATTAAAATATAAAGTGCTACACGGCCAACGTTTGTATAAACGTAACCTTTCCTTTCCTTCTTTTGTCTATTTATTTTAGCTTAGTTATGTAATAATCATAAATCGTCATTTTCTCTGTAAATTTGCTGTGTAACTTGTTTATAGATATTGCAACTCGTTTCTTGTAAATTGTCATACTCCGTTCGTGCTAGTCTGATGTTGACAAACCTGTAAGATCCCGTCAAGACAAACGATTTTCTTTGTAGTGGAAAAAGTATGTTAATGTGCTGACGCGCAGACCTAGTGCGTCTCGCAGGCGTCATTTTGACGTGTGATTGGCAATTTTTTGTTCACACAGATTAAGAACGTATAAAAAGAGCTGTATAGGACTAGCTGAGCGAGAGCTTTAAGATCGACCCGAGAACACCAAATAAAGAGGTGAAAGAGCAGAAGTGTTGAGGAGTCTTTCTTCACCTATATTTGATTCTCGTTCACTTTGCTTTCTATCATTACAGGTATCTGAACTACGAACAAAGATGAACGGAACTGGCCCAGTGTATGATATCGCAATAGTGGGAGATGGTGCCTATGGCACGTCTGTGCTTGGCCAAATGTCTTCAAACATGATACCTATAGGGCACGGTCCATTCCGTATTCTGGTGGTGGAGTCTAGTCAAGACGTAGGACCAGGAATGCCATACTCAAAATACATGACCATTCCTGAACACATAGTTAATATCGCTGGCGGATGTACCCAGGTCACAGCCACCTATATACGATTACCTGAAAGATCTGACTTTCTGCTTTGGTTACGCTCCCTCCCTTCGGAGTACAGAGTGAGTCTGGGGATTGATGCAAGCGAGAATCCAACCTGGTTAAATAAACCTTTTCCAAGATTTGTGGTGGGTCTCTATTTAAGCAACCGTTTCAATCAGTTTGTGATGGCGCTCAGAGATAAGGGCTTCACAGTGGATGTTCGGCGCCTGACAAAGGTTACTTCCGTTCTACCGAAAAATGTTTTGGGTAGGTTTGGGTATGAACTTGAGCTTGACAGGAAGAGTAAAGTCTTTGCTGGAAACTTGTTCCTTGCGACAGGACATTGGACCTACAACAGGTTTCCGAATTTTTCACACTGGCTTCCTTCACCCTTTCCACCACAAGACATCCAGAACAGAACCGAACTTGGAGGTAACTCAGGGATACTTGGCGGTTCATTATCAGCAATAGACGCTGTGCTGACTCTAAGTAAAAAGAATGGGTCATTTCAGTCAATGCATCAAAACGGCAAGGACTACTGGAAGTTCGTACCTTTTCAAGGAGCCGAAGAATTCAAGATGACAATGTATGGACGCAAGGCAATTCTCCCTCAAGTGATGGGCGTGGTTGTAAACAAGATTTTCAAGCACAAATACCTAACACCTGCATTTTTTATTCCTATCATTGAAGCCAATGGCGGGTTTCTTCCACTGGATGACTTCTGGTATCTCCTAAAGAAAGAAGTCTATGATGAAGTTCCTCGACTTCGTCCGCACCTGCCAGACTGCTGGGAAACGATGCCGTTAGAAGAAGCGGCTACTATAATGAGAAAGCTACTGCAAACAACTGATCCGGTCGAGAGATTAAGCCGAGAACTCGAAGAAGCGAAAGAGAGTCTGAAAACTGGCGTTCCTGTACTTCTTCAGAATGTTTTTTATCAGTCTTACGCAGTGTTTGACGAGGCCTTCAACTACTTTTCAGCCGAATATCGCATCAGGTTCGAAGAAATCAAGACGGAACTGCACCTCCTTATTGGTCCCTTCCCAGTTCAAAATGCTGAAAAGATCCTGGCTCTCATGAAAGACGGCTACCTTGAAGTAAAAAAGATTGGAACAAACTATGAAATTCAGGAAGCAGAAGATAAAAGTGGCATCAAACTGTCATGGAAACAGGACGGTGATACCACGTGTGAGGCCCATCATGACGTCATGATCGATGCCACTGGTCAGAATGCTGCGTTTGGGAAAGATTTCTCCCCCTTGACGATATCTCTACGAAACGCGAAACTAATCAAAGAGATTTTGGTCCCTTTCCGGAATGCCATGGAGTCCCACCATCATAGAGATCATCCAAACGTTGTGACAAGGAATGGGGTCAATTATTTCCGCCCGTCTGGTGCCCTCATCGATATCAACAATTTCTCCTTGGTTCCTGGAACTGACGATCCTTCACCTCCCATATATTACATGGGACCCTTTACTATGGGACAGGTGGCATTCCCACAGGACATGAGTGTCGTCACAACAGCCGCTGAACGGGCAGTGGCAGACCTTATCAAACGAGGCGTGCTTGAACGTGATGTTAACTACGAAGTGGAGCATGACCCAACGCCAATTTACGGATGGCTAGTGAATACTAAGGGCTGGGACCTTGTACTATGGGACAAGTGGCATTCCCACAGGGCATGAGTGTCGTCTGACTAAAGCCACTGAAAGGGTAGTATAACACTTTATCGAACGAGGTGGCTTGAACCTGATGTTTACTATAAAGTGAATGGAGCATGATCCAACGCTAATTTACGGATGGCTAGTTAATTCCTAAGGGTAACTTAGCCGCGCAAATTAAATAGAGCGAATGTCCAAGGTCTTCATCACGATCAACGAAGAAGAAATTTAACCTTGGGACTAAAATTTTAGGATGTGAGAGATAGGGATTCTGGCTTTATTCTAAAAGTGTTATTATTTCCCTCTCCCGGAACTAAAATCTAGTAAATTATGGAAGTCATGAAATACAATTTTACTGCAAAACCTGCTACTTTGACATAGGATGGTCCGCCGAGGGGCAATAGCTGTAGCAGGTTTGCCCAAAATCAATCTTCACATTTTTTGCTCGCTGATATTTCCCTGCACTCTTTACAGTATATTTGTTTGGAGGCAGGAAGCTCAGCGTGATTTGAAAAAGATCCTTACCTTGCAAAAACGAGCACTTTGTCTGATTTTCTCTCCCAACAATAGCTTTCTTTATTGCTTCGAACATTCCACCTACTAATAGGCTCTACTTTGAAACGGTTTCCGCCATAATGCATGATGTTTCTACTAATTCAACACCTATGAATATTCGTCAGTTTTTTATTCATTCATCTGATGTATAAGCATATATATAACAAGCGTTTCTCTTCCGCAAAGAAGTTTTTTATTCAGGAATCTACACTCTTGGACAAAAAGGGTTGAGAATATTAAAAACAGGGGTTATTTTGCGCACTACGTCCTCAATATCGCACATTATTAGCCATCCCCCTCCCCACTACAACCAATGTTGATAAGCCCAGGTTCGACATGCTTTGTTTTGCCTAGCAACATTGATCAGGGGGGTGGGGGCAAAAAGAGAGAAATATTCCACATATGCAAATTAGTTAACCTTGGATAATACACAACACTATTCAGAAAGGCATAAAAATCTCACAAAAACCAACATATTTGCTATTGCAGGGAAAAAAAAACTTTCCATTTCATTGCGTGCGTGCAAACAAGCTGCCAACAAACTGTTCAGCATCAAACCCTTTACTGAAAAACCATTTACTTGAATTATCAAGCAAAAATGGGCAACAAGCTTTCTTTCAAATAATTTTTGACTAACAAAAGTTAGTGAAATTTCCAATTGTTACCGGAAGACTGTGCAGAATTGAGTACAAATAAATATAAATAAGCCAGGCAACAGAGATCACAGATCCACTCAAGTTGTTTAATTCTTTCTCTGTCTTTGTTAAACCTATAAGTTACTAGAGAATTTTCCATTTGATTTCAGTGTTGCACACAACTCACTTTGATTACGGCTCGACGGGCGAAAGATTGTTGTCGAAGTCCATTACTCGCTGCTTTCAAGATTCCATATATTTATTTTTCACCGCCTGTCTTGTTTATCCAATCGGCGTTCCATTCTTTACCTCCATAAGGGTAAATTTTGTTTAAAGATCCTCCAAAACGCCACTTGCGTTTCAATCTTTGACGCCATTGCATGTTAATGAAATATTCTACTGTGTCAACCAGAGAAACTACCCGCTGAAATCCTACCAAAATACGCGCAGAAGACTCTACACACAAAGACACCACTTAGGGAGTGATCATTTTCGTCACCAGAGCCTTGGATCGACACAAGGAGCTCTTCTCTCCCTCAATCAAGAGAAGAGCTCTGGGGTCGAGATTGGGGAGTGATAGGAAAGAGTTTTCCCGACACGGAAAAAAAAAGAAAACAAAAAAAAATTCACCCATTTTCCGACTGGGATTCCATTTAGTAAAAAAAACAGAATTTTGGTCGTGGGAGGCGCGGTGCCCTATAGATAGTGTGCACGCTTCCGGAGCGAGTGGTTCGGTTTCGGGTCCTGGCTGGGACCTTGTGTTTTGTTCTTGGGCAAGACACTTTAAATTTACTCCCACGGTGCCTCTCTTCACCCAGGTGTATAAATGGGTATCGGCGAAATGCTGGGGGCAACCCTGCGATGGACTAGCATCCCATCCAGGGGGGAGTTAAAACGGAAACCTGGGATAAGCACCGGCGTGTTGGGCCATTGGCTCGGAAAGCGCTTACCTTACTAATCAGCATTCTCTCCACATCTTGGCCATAGTGCCTTTCGCGATGGCCATAAGGAGGGTTTGATTTATTAGCGCATGGGAGGATGGGGGGGGGGGGGCTTGGCAAAATTATATGGAAAGTCCTTCATACCCAACCCCCTTCTATATAGCAATGGCAACCAATACATAACCCTTCCACTTTATCCAGCATTATATCTCAACTCAACTACCCTCCCAACCCCCTGCTCTCCCTCTCCTTCATACAGGGGCACCCAACGAATCTGTTCCTCACATTCAGGGGGATCCAACGAATCTGTTCCTCACATTATCTGTTCCCCAGAGGAATCTTGCTGGCTGGCAAACATACAGGTGTTTCGATGAGCTGGCTGGGAAATTTTGTTATTGATAGAGGTTTTGCCTGGGAATTACTGACTTTTTCTAGCCGAGTTGGTTGTAGAAACTCTGAAGACTGAGGACGACTAAAACAAACCTGGGAAACCGACCAATTTTATCTAGCTCGCTGGGAAATTTCTTGTGTGTCTTGCTGGGAAAAAGGAACAGATAATGTTTTCCCAGCAACACTAAAAAACACCTGAAAATGCCTTAATAACATTTATTTTCATTAACTGGGGTATAATAATACATTTTACGACAAATTGGTCGTTGGGTGCCCCTGTTCATACATATGACAGCAACCCAACTGTGAAAGCAGAACAGCTCAACCAGTTTAATGCATTAAAATGCATTAAACTGCTGTTGTCAGTATTAAAATGTTTGTATACAATCATCTTTATCCTTAGAAACAACAATGCAGCTTGCATACCATCACAAAAAGCACAATATATTGTATCTGTCACCTTTAAAACCAGCGAACACGTGATGAGTATTTATAAAGCAATGCTCAGTTGCACACGTAATGACTAGTATTGAGTAGAAGCATGTGTGGTTGGCTAAATTAGTGTCAAAATAAAAGACTTGTACCTTTGCTTCATTCAGCTTTGAAGTCAGTGGAGTGAGGTGGGAAAACCAACATAAAGTTTCAAACAACGCTAATAAATGAAAGCACCCCCAACCCCCCCCCCCCCCCCCCCCTAACAGCTGTCCACAAACCCAATCCTCCAATTTATTATATGGACGAAAGTGTTTGAAAGGGAACTAAGACAGTACGAAAGACAACCCGAACAAAGTCAATTTAATGGCGATATCCACCAGAGTTAGACGGATTGCTATATTTCGATTTACTTCAAAATCATCATCAGGCAAATCAAAGTTTACAGAGCGCGTGATTTAAATGCACGAGACTTATTTAAATGATGATGATGATTTTGAAGTAAATCGAAATATACCAATAACATCCGTCTAACTCTGGTGAATATCGCCATGAAATTGACCTTTTTCGGGTTGTCTTTCGTACTGTACTAGAGAAATTAAGATCTACAACGGCGACGGTCGACGAAAACGTCACCTCAAAATATAACTTGGCTCTATTTTAAGTATTTCGCGATTATTCAGTCTCGTTCACGTCCTACAATGTGGGCGAAGTATCCTAAAAATAAATTGGTACGAGCAGTTTTAAATTTAAAATAGAGAATGAAATATTCTCTGTTGCAAGCTTACGTTGTCGTCAAAACTTCAAATTTAGTGATTTCACGTCGTCGTTATGCAGAGGACCGCTGAGATACTTGCTAAAATCCGTGCTGCACGTGCAGCACGATTATTTATGCTGTTTTAACCAATGATATTATTGCTTTGTGGCGTTGTCGTAGTCGTAGCCGTTGTCGTTTCTTAAATTCCCTACTATTCGTCGTCGTTATGCAGAGGACCGCTGAGATACTTGCTAAAATCCGTGCTGCACGTGCACCACGATTATTTATGCTGTTTTAACCAATGATATTATTGCTTTGTGGCCTTGTCGTAGTCGTAGCCGTCGTCGTTTCTTAAATTCCCTACTATTCGAAATTGTCGGTTGGTCCCGGATTTTGGGAACTAAAACACTCGTAGAATCAATACGACCACAACATCAGGGATCCAAGTGGTGTATTTTTCGTAACATGCGTACTCATATTAAAATTAAGCAATGACGTCACGATTCCCATCTTTTCTAGTTTGTATTAATACCCAGTATTTGGATTAAAGCCTTCTTTTCAATCTCTACCATGTACATTTATAATTGTCCATATAACAAATTAAAAGAAAACACGTTAGTTCGAAGATACGAATTTATGTTCTCGCGGCAAGAACAATATCACTCAAACATAAAATTCATATTTCTCGCTACCGTGCAATATTCTCTGTATGCGAAATCAATAAAATAGCAGCAATCATGACACAAAGAAGTAAATTTCCGCGTGACATATCGACGTAGAGTATGCAAATTTTCCATAACAACTCAGAAAGCTCTCCACAATTTGGCAACGGTGCCTCTCACGATGGCCATATTGCTGTTCAAAAGCTAATCCTCCAATATAGTAGATCACCCAAAAAGCAGCAATATACATTACGTGTACACTTCCGCATTATTTATTGACGTTACAGCATTCAAATTTTATATAACTTGTCAGATAGCTCTCCACAATTTGGCAACAGTTCCTTTCGGGATGGCCATATCGCTGTCCAAAACCTAATCCTTTAATACGCTAGATCACCAAAACAGTAGAAATATGCTGTACATTTGATCTTCCGCGTTACATATTGGTGCTAGAGTATGCCAATTTTGCACAATCAACAGGTCGCAAAGCAAATGAGAAAGATCTTCACAAGTTGGCCATAGTGGTTGCCACGATGGCTATAACGGTTGTCCATTAAAAATACGAGACCAAATCATATACAAATCATACTATAGAAATCATATACAAATCAAATACCAGACCAAATACGAGTCCAAATATACGAGACAACCAAAAATGCAGCAATATTCACTAAGAGTAAACTTCCGCCTTACTTGTTGATGTTGGAGTATGCAAATTTGCACACCAATCAAAAAGCTCTCCACAATTTGGTAATAGTGACTTTCACGATGGCAATATTGCTGCCCAAGCGGATATGAAATGTTAGTTTCTTTTTGCGTTGGACTTGGAAATGATACAACAGAGACACTAGTCACTTCGATGGTTAGCATATGGTGAAGGACGCGATTGACGACGGAAATGAAATGCATTCCTCGCAGTACTAATTTACCTTTGTGTATTAAAATTGCCATATATATATTCACTTTAAGTTCGGTAGTAAAACACAATAAAAGCGATTTTAGTGTGGCTTATTAGCCGCATCAGAGACAGTAGTCGTTTCCACCGTTTATTGCGAGTTGCAGAATGGTCTCGACTAAAAGGTGTGCTTCTGTTACACGCAAAACGAAGGGGGGTATTGGGGTTTACGGTATTGCGGTATTGGGCTTTTTTTCATGCGGTATTTCGGTAATTGAAATTTTTATGTGCGGTATCGCGGTATCATCATAGCCTGGCGGTATGTGGTTTTTCATCATTTTGGCTGACAATATTCGATAAAAGAAGGTCCTTCACTGGTATTTGCGGTACCGTTCATTTGCTCTCTCCTGCCTTACATACCTCATACAGGTCAATACACTTTGCAAGGAAAAACACAGTAACGTTCAGTAAGCTCTAAAGGTCAAGAAGTAAGCTAAAAAACCTGAAAAAACTATAAAGTATATAAAGGTCGATTAAGATTTTGCCATAATGGTAAACGATTACGTAATTTCTGACAGTTAATCTACAGTGTGATTGTTTTTGCATCTAATGACAATGAGCCGCTTCCCTTGAGTTACCGGACCCGAATTTTCGATCTGTAAACCGGTAATTCGGGGTCTTCGAGGTCTTCTCACGTTTTCTGGTCTTTTCTCGGGATGGCTGAGGCTGCTCCAGATGACGAGATCACTATTGACTGTGTGGCTTTTTTTGTTTTTTAATGAAGAAGGCAAGGGAGGCGAATAGTATCGGAAGAAGAATAAGTTTCGATGCGCTGTTACGAAAGGCGAAAAACGCTTTGTGAAGTTGCGAGACGTGAGGATTTGGTAAGTTTGTCTCATTTGTTATGCACCGTGTACGATAGCTTGACGACCCTAGACAGAGGTATTCGTAATAACAAAATGCAAGGAATACATTTCGTTTCCGTCCGCCTCGGGATCGAAGATGTTCAAAACCTGACTCATCCCCATAAATCCTGTCGAAGTAGGAGTGTAAAACTACCGCGTCCCTCACCAAATGCTAACCATCGAAGTGACTAGTGTCTTTGTTGCATCATTTCCAAGTCCAATGCAAAAAAAAGCACTAACATTTCATATCTGTTAGCCACGCCATCTCACTGTTTGTTATATGTCCGATCTACTCGGATGTCCGAACTTTCGAGGTTTGTTTACATCAAAAGTCACGTGACACTAGAAGTGAAAGCTAGCGCTCAGAAGGTCACTGATTATTAGAGATAGTTGCGTCCTTTCCGTTTTTAGCAAATTGGTGGCATAGAAGAGGCTCTTGCCATAACATTGGATGACCCCTGATGAAGACACCGGACTGTCTCTGAAACTACAGTGA